>VZZY01024285.1:76773-113124 GCA_013400335.1 Eurystomus gularis
GATCCTTTTCTGCCAGGCAGCTCTCCAGCCACTCCTCCCCAAGCCTGTAGCGTTGCTGGGGGTTGTTGTGACCAAAGTGCATGACCCAGCACTTGACTTTGTTAAACCTCATGCAATTGACCTCAGCCCATCGCTCCAGCCTGTTCAGATCCCGCTGCAGAGCCTTCCTACTCTTAAGCAGATGGACACTTGTGCTTAAATTTGTGTCATCTGCAAATTTCCTGAGGGTGCATTCGATTCCCTCGTCCAGGTCATTGATGAAGATATTAAACAAGACAGGTCCCAAAACTGAGCCCTGAGGGACACCGCTTGTGACCGGTCGCCAACTGAATTTTACTCCGTTCACTACCACCCTCTGGGCTCGGCCATCCAGCCAGTTTCTAACCCAGCGACGAGTCCTCCTGTCTATGCCATGAGCTGCCAGCTTTTCCAGCAGAATGCTTCTACAGGGATGATGATTGTATCTGCCCCAAGCAGTAGGAATGTTCATTTGCAAAGTCCATTTTACACCACCAAGGCTTTAGTCAATAAAACACACTGGAACCTTGTAACAGGAATGATGCACTGCAAGAATAGAAAGTTGCAATATAATACCAGGATTAACTTCACCTTCTTTATGCTTTTATTTAACGTCCATGGAGGAGAATTATAATAGATATCCAGTGTGATTTATTATAGTCTATGATCATGGACTGACACCAACCTCAGGCTTCAGTCACTGCCTTTTTGCATTTATTCCTATATAAGATAGAGGGAAAAAAACTGCTAATTTTGCTGTATACAAAGGTCTGCCAACTCACACATGCAGAAAGATGCTCTTTCTGTCAGCCCAGTCTTTTCACATCCCCAATATATGCCTTCTGCACCCTGGATCCCTCCTGCTCCATGATCCCTTGAACCATAAGCAATAGACTAGCAATTGGCTGGCCGGTGGCATCTAGTACACAAAGTCAAAGAGAGGTAAAAAAGACAGTGAGGCTGTTCTGCATCCCACAAACCATGCTCTCCTCCACAGCAGAGTTGGACCACAGATCCCACAGCATGGATGTGCCTCCTCTCACACGACTGTGCACTATTGGGTCAGCCTCAACCACTGAAAAGCTGCTAGCAATCAGAGTCCTGCAAAAAACTCAGCGCTGTTGCAGATATTTACGATGATATGCAGATTTTGTCACTCACTGTACATTTCACATCTGTATATTTTGATTATACACAGTAACCACAGAAATCAAGGCACGGAACTACTATTTCCCTTAGGCAGGTAGCCAGTGAAACCTCTCAGTCTCAAAGATTAGGACAACAGTAATGAAGAAGCCAGCCCAAGCCATGCTTGCATCCATCCGTCCATCTTCCCCAGACGTGAAAGGCTGGCCACAGTGGCCCTGGCCAACACCTGCAATCATCCTCCCAGGCTTCCTGGCCTGGTGACATGCCAAGAACCATTCCTGAAGGATATTTGGCCACAGTCACTCTGAGGAAGGAATGAAAGATTTTAACTGCATAGACATAAGTTCTGCTATGCCTCTTTGCCCCAGGACCAGAGTCTGGTCCCTAGCCTGCAGGATGTGTGTCCTGCTTTTCAACCACAAACCCACTCTTCTGCCAGGTAGAGTATGACTAAAGGCCAGTAATAACTATTAAAATATTTACTCTGCTGTAAAATTCAAGCCACTTTAGGTTTCCATTGTTCCTTTTAAAGGCAGAGTTTCACATAAGGAGTTGTGTGCTGCTGCCTTTCCCCAGGCAAACCATGTCAGTGCTGCTTCATCTATGAGGCAGCAGCCTGTGCCTCATGTGCCCTTCAGTGCTGCCCTCCACTTCTCCAGGAAGCAAACTCGTCTAGCTCTTTCTGTCCCCACATTTTTGGCAGTGTGATTTCCATTAGCAAGACATGGGAGAATTGAAATGAAATCCTACTGGTAAACAGTTGGATCAGAAAATACCCTTCTTAATATTCTCTGGCACAACCAGAGAACAACTGGTCATCTGCCAGGTTTCTACCAAAAATCCAAGTTCAGTATATTTTGTCCCTACTTGAAATTAAATGGACACATTTACTGTTCCAAAATTTCCAGATGAATGTGGATGTGCCAGCAACTGAAATAACAGCAAAAGTTGACCAAATTGAAGTCCTCAGGCCTGAGGTGTGCTGTAGATCAGTATTGCTATCAAAGGACACTGAATGTCTGTCCTTTGGCTAATTCTACAGACAACAGTCAAGCCCAACGCTGATGGTGTTTGAGACTTGGATGGAAGAAGAGAAGGCAAAAAAACCCACAGTCTCACTCAGCCTGGTACTTACTAAGAGCCACATGGCACAGCTTAGATATAGAGCTGAAATCAGGAACCAGCACCAAGATAAAGATCACACAGGAACCGACACTGTTGAGCAGATACTTGTAAAAAAGAATCAATCAGATTAATTAGGGGAAATGGCCTAAGACTTGCTAGAACAGGGTGCAAAACAGGCATAGTGTGTCATCAGACAGAATATCTCCTTTTAATAATTACTGCAAACAGGTTTTGTGATAGATGCAAAGACAGAAAAATCCACAGTTATCTGAGACAATATGTGTGTTGAGACGCAGTCACTTCCAGGACATTTTGAATGCAATAATCTCAAGGGTAAGTAGAACTTTAAGTACAAATATATTTTGGTACTTCAAATGGTGTTTTGAGGCATCTCTGTGTATCAACTTTTAGAAACTAGCAGGTCAAGTAATACCTTGTTATAACTAATTTTGCTTTCTCTTTTATGTCTGTTTATTTTTCATGCCATGAAGTAAATATTTGTTACTGATGTGTAATAGGAGTTAAGCTCTTTGCTGCATCCTCTCTCCAGTGCTAACCTGTTTCAAATACGAATTAAGTGCTATTGAGCTTAATTGTCCTTTCAAATTTGCTATAAGGCAATTTGCTATTCTTCAAAATCCAGAAAAAAATTAGAACCAAGGTTTGTGTTTCTTGCAGAAAGCTTAAAAAACTCTACTCCAAACTGAGAGGCATGTGCTGAGAGTTCCTGTGCTTCATAACAGCTCTTGCCACATTACAGTGGCATCTCAGAAGCAGCCTTTGCACTCTTTCTTACCAGGATATATTTTACATTAATATAGAAAAATCTGTATGATAACTGCAAAACTGCCAAGAGGAAATAATGAAGAGTAACACAGTGGAGCACATACATTATACTCTCATACTAATATATACTTGTTCACTTGCTTTCTTTGCACAGGACCTGGCTACCAACAAATACATCAGGAAAAGCTCATAATGAACTGAGAGAGTCATTTTCTCATCACAAAGAATTGAAAATACTGGTCATTTTGCCTTCATTACAAACACTAGATTTAACTTCTAAAGCCTAGAAAAAATTACATTCCAGTTAAAGGCCACACTAAGAGTCTACAAGAAATCCTTTCCTTTTAAATTTACTTTAAATTTTGAATGTAAACTAGAGAAATGTTGATAATTGATAGTAAGAAAATATTTGAAATCCTCAATTTAAGATTATTTTTCTGAAATACTGAAGGTCAGAAGTTTATTTCTTTTCTTGCAAAATAAGGTTTTCACTTGTTAAGAGATTTAGGAATGATCATCACTGAACATTTAGGAATGCAGTTCCTTGAAGGTAATTTGCCCAAGTATATTTATTCATAAAATGCGGGAAAAAAAATTCTATTTGTAATAACCTTCCAAGTCCTCTAAATGTACTTCTGAATGGATTTATTAAAAGATGATCTATTACTATAAACAAGTAGTATAAGGTGTTATTGCTTTTGTCCTAAATTGCTGATGGTTGACTTGAGAGCTGAGGTCACTATCTTGCCGTCAACTGATGTTTTCTAGACAGATGGTAACTACAGATATTGTTGGGATGAAACAAGGCACTGATGTAAGGCATAATGAATGTGTGACAGGAATCATATTAGGTGCCAAGAAAATTCACAAGATATCATTCTAGGAATGTTTGCATATGGAAAATAAACTGTCTAAATAGTTTGAGAGGAGATTTTGCTTTAAATCTCATCAAAATGCCAGATGAGGTGGCCAAAAGAGTGTGTGCTTCATTTTAGCTCCTGGGGGAGTTTTCTGCTCAGGCTGCTTCTGAAATCAGGACAAGCTGTGGATATAACAGATGAGACGACAGTATAATATATTCATGTTTGAAGGCAAAGGCCCCTCATAATTCTGCTTTAGGGGCTCCTTCACATTCAGTGAACTCTTGGACTGGGGCTGGAAATTGGTGAGTTTGAGGGCTGCAGTTCAACAGAATGGACTTGCTTTACCTAGCAAAGCCATTGGTTAGCTTCTCTTTCTAACCTGTCTCAGTCTTACTTAGTCTATATGTGTACTGCAGAGTAGCTTCTGTGTTGTAAACACATTTTATCACTATTATCCCCTGGAGCTTCCCTTAGACTCCTCCATACAAAATCACCATCACTGCTGTAAACCAGGATGAAGTCTAACATGCCCAACTTCAAAGCAACCAGAGAGATGAGCCTTAGGCCTGAAAAATTTAAGCACTTAAAATAAAGGTTAATTTAGTGCCAGAAAAACCTAATTCTGACTAATTTATTTTAGTTTAATGCATGCCTGGAGGCTAAGCCCAGAGCTAAGGGTGGCACAACTTCTGAGGCTCACTCCTTCCTTGCTTTTGTCTTGCTCCAGGGAGTCAGTAAGTTACTACTTGCACTTCAAAGGCTGAAAGTCAACCTATGCCTTAGGCCAGGGAACAGGGGGGCTATGGATGGAAGTAAGGCTTACTCCATTCTTCTCTGCCTCTTCACAGCCAACTTGACCCTAGTAAGAAATGCCTTGAGAGCATCAAGTTCCAAGAAAAGGTACTATCCAAACAGCTGCCAGTAGGTTACAGTGGCAAAGAGGCCCTCAGGTTATTTCCCTTTTTCCAACTTTACGTACTTTTGGCACAGCAATAGTATGGCAGCATATGTTGGCATATGCTGGGTGGGCAGCATACACTTAGTGGCAACAACCTAACACACACAGCATGATTGGAAAACAAAACAATTCAGGATTCAGCGTATTTGAAGTATTTTCTCTCTTGACCAATGATAAAAGAAAGAATAGTTTATGATGAAAGTTTTAATAAGTCTCATTGCCCAAATGATTTTGAAGACAAGTTTGAAATCTGAAGCAATATATGTTTATATTGTCAATTATTTAACTTGAATTTAGAACCTTTGCAGAATTTTTACGAAATGGAAGGGAAAGGACATAGTGGTACTGAGACCTTATTGTAATTTAGCGAATTTCTGTCCTTGCTTTAATTTCTGCTGTTGACCTTCAAACATCTTTTATCCCACTATATCCATAAGTTTGTATTATTATGTTCACTTGGTCTAATTACCTGGATGATTCTATACTGTTCCCTACAGGGAAATATAATGCTGAAGTTTGGATTTTTAAATACTAATTAAAAAATTCATTAGTACGTGAATTAATTTCCACTCTTTGTATTTTCCTCTCCCTCTTGATAGCCATCAGAATCTGATAGCAACACAGTTGTTGCCATACTTTAATTATACTTGTAGGATTCCTTTATCCACTTGTGGTATAGGGAAATAAACTTTGTTACAGTCAGTCTAAATGCAAAGCCATCTAAACTGTAGATTTAATAGGTTTAAATATAAATAAAATTTCTTTGTGTTGTATAAATAGTTAACTGTGTTTCTAACATTTCACTATGTGTTTAGCATGTGGAACATTTTAAACCATCCTTCTTAAAGTGTTCTTGGGCAATGTATGGAAGGCTGGGTTCATAAATCTTATTTGTTGTGATAAGATGTATAACAATGCACTGCAAACAAGTATCAAACCACTTTGAGTTTCTTACTTGAGGCTAGTGTTTGCTCAAGTCTTACACAGCTTTGTACACACATAGTTTCCTGAAAGTAACTTTAAGTTTGTGGGTACATTAGTGATAGCTTTTTGTTCCTATAATTGATTTGTGCAAACTATTGTTCAGTGACTGAACTAATTGGCCAGGTTTTAATGACATAGGATTCAGATTTGTTATGGAAAAATATGGGTATGGCATGACTGTTGTAAAAGCAAGATCCAGAGAGAGATTATTTTGTAAAATCACATAAAAGTACTGAACAATACAGTGGGCGCATCCATGCCTGTTGAGCCTCAGAAACGCCAATACATCCTATTGGTTCCTGAGGAACACCTGTTCCTGGTATTCTAAATGCTGTTAATTACAAAAGCAAGCATCTAATCAGTTATGCATTCATCTTCCTCTCTGTACAGCTTCATTTGGTTTTGATTTTTTTTTCTTTTGTTTTTCCTGTTACAAAGTTGAAAGACAAAAGCATCAGATGAGTTCCTTTGTTCTGTAATTCATTAAGATCTCTACAGAGCCTTAGTAAGAGAGGTTCAGGCAGCAGATCCATTACCCAAAAGTATAAACTAAAGATACAGTTCTCTGACTGTGAAGCAGAACTAGAGCCTGGAGTTTTACATCCAGATGACCACTTAATTTTCCAGGATATTATAGGCACATAATTACAAGAGGGGTTTCCAGGCTGCAAATGTCAGTGCAAATCTCAAAGGAGAAGGGTTCCAGTCCCATCTCTTTTCTCCTAGCACCTCCTGTGGGCAGTTTAGGCATATCTTTGCCACTGCCACTTTTTTCAAGTGCCATCTGAGCTCCATTTGGACATCCCCAGCTCTCTCTGTGAGACACATAAAGAATTTAGAGAAATAATTTGTGGTTTAGGTTCAAAGCAACCTAGATGAGGAGCTATCTAGATGTTTGAATGTTATGTGTGATAATACTAAATGTTAGCATTCCCAAGTTCTTTTGTATAACTGGCAATATATCAGAATTAAGTAGCTCTAAAATGTTTCTGTTTTTTCAGAATCTGTGCTAACACTTTCTGAAAACAGACTGCAATAAGATAATTTCAATTATTTGACCACAAATTCAGAAACATCAGGTTCACTGCTTATTTCTGAAAATCCACAGATATCTGCATATATGTATATATATACATATATAAATCTGTACACAAACATCCCCTGGTAGACGCAAATATAACTTCACATACCTAACTCACTCTTCCTAGCAAATAAAACATTAAATGATTTTTAATGCCTTTTCACATCATTCAGAAGGTCATGAGGAAACAAAGTGGAGGATAAACAATCTGATCTTGCATACTCATATTACAAAATTAAGGTTCCAAAGGAGCAGGCTGACAATGATATTCCTTCTTCTGTTCTCGCTAAAGTACAGAACAAAACTAACTGTAAGAGCACATTTGCATTCATTCATATCCAGTAGCATTCCCACTATCACATACAAGATATACTATCTCCTCCCTATGCTGAGTACAAACTGGTATAGTTGAGTAATGAATGTATGCACTTCTAAAGGAATGATATCAGCTGGTTGTTATCTAGCTGGGTCAGAGTTTAGACAGGGAGGCACAAAAGTCAAAAGAGACAAGCAGCATCGGTGGCCTGTGGATAAAGAAGCTCATTCTTCTGTGCAGTCAATCACCTTCAGGGGCAGTGAGTTTGTTTCATGAGCAGAGAAAACAAATACATATATGACTGAGAGGGTGAAACCAGCTTTGAAGAGACATAATTACATGTGACTGAGTAGTGGCATACTAGTTTCATCTCGAAACATCCAGTTTAGGTTATACCACATAAATACACACTCAAGGGACAGAGTTTGTGTTAATTTACATTAACTTTACACTGCTGTTTTCCAGTTTCAGTGAAAAATCCTATTACCACTAATTAAGATTTATATTCTCATAACAGGAAATTTACTAAAAGTTACTAAACAAAACAGAAAATACACATTACATTGTTCTATTTGCAAAGAATATTGGGTTGGGTGAAAGAAATACAAATTAAATTTATTAAATAATTCATTAAATAATAGCCATATTTTTACTGGGGTTGGGCACAGCACTCCATGAGAATAAAGCATTGAAATGGATTTTGAAAAACAGGCTCATTTTCAAATCTGATTATTTAAAGGTAGAACTTGTACTGAAATCCTAGGCTTGCACTGACAAATGTATGAACAAACAAATACCTCAATTTACTGCCAGACTGGAGTCAAAGACATCAATTACAGAATCACAGCATGGCTGAGGTTGGAAGGGACTTGAGGAGGTCATTTGGCCCAATTCTGCTGCTCAAGTAAGGCTACCCAGAGCCAGTTGCCCAAGATCGTGTCCAGATAGCTTCTGGATATCTCCAAGGATGGAGACTCCACCACCTCTTTGGGCAACCTGTGCCAGCGCTTGGTCACCCTGACAGTAATAAAGTATTTCCTGGTGTTCAGAAGGCACTTTGCGTGTTTCAGTTTGTGCCCATTGCTTCTGGTCCTGCCATTGTGCATCTCTAAAAAACGTTTAACTCTCCAGGTAATTTTTTCATAAAGCTGTTTTTCTAGCTTTTGGGCAGTTCCCAGTGTGTACTGGTTCTCAGGCTTGTTTCATGTCTCTGCACTTCCCTTTGATGAACTGCATTACGTTCCTGTCAGTCTATTTCTCCAACAATTTATAGACAAGTATGAGGCCTCATCCTACTAAAGAAATCTGGGATTGGCCAATCCTTCCATCTGACAAAAGGTGAGGAGAAGATAATCCTCCAGTAAGGAAAGGATTAGAAAGATATGATTTGGGGGAAGAAGCCATAGAACTAAGAAGGCAGTTTTATACTTGAATAAAGACTGTGATACTGTTTTTTAATCAGTAAGCAAAATCTCAAACCATCATTCCAAAACAGGAGCCAATCCTGTGCCAAAAGAACTGAGAAGAAATAGAGGAAAATTATTCTAGTTGGTGTTTGTGTATGACTTTCTCTGTTGTTAAACATCTGCAGCTCCAGTTAAACATTTGGCCAAGAGTTTAAAATGCAGTATTCTATCTCACGCTCCATAGCTGGAGTTGCCACCATTTTGCTTCATTGCAAGTCTGGAACCTGTGAAGAAATAAATAAGTAAAACAGAGAGAAGATGATCATTTAACTTCAGAAGCTAACTACCAAGCTGTACTGTCTGTCAGAAAACTGGTGATATGGTTAAAGTGAAAAAAAAAAAAAAAGAAAAATGGAGCATGTGTTTTTCTTCTTGTGCTTACCATATTCTGCCTGCAAAGATGCACAAAGGACGCATATATCTTTGAACAGGAAGTGATTGCTCTTGACGTGTAAGTCAATATAGCTTGCAAAGCATGAGGAAGTACAACATGACACAAAGCTCACCTTGCAAGTCTCTCGCTCAGTTGCTCTGTAATAATGTGAAGTGAATACAATTTCCTTCTCGGACCTTATATCCTTTGTCTAATTTAATTTTAGGATCTTTTCATTTATTTGCCTGCCACAATGGAAAGTGTCTTATCTGGTATACCTGGAGTTTAAAAAACAATAGTGACTAATGATTCTGAAGTGACAGCCTTCATCACATTTTTCCTTCCCAAAATACGAGTAGATGAACTTTGTAGCTTATTCCAAATGCCATAGCTGGGCTAATTTGGCTATTTGGAAAAATATTTCCAAACTTGAGACTTCTAACAGGAAAAATTCTGCTGGAATGCCTCTCAAATTTATACCAGTAAGTATAAATTTCCTATAGTCTTAACTGTATAAAGCTATCTCTTTTATTGAAACTAGAAAGAAGAATGAGGGTAGATAAAAAGGAAGTGGCAGAAAAGTTTTGTAGGTGTCTAGAGTTTAAAATTTGCACAAATTGCTAACCTAATAATACCAAAATTTTCCTCAGTTCTTAATATGAAGACACTTGGAAATGGAATTTTTTACCTGCTTCAATTTTAAATAACCAAAGAAAAAATGCAATCAAAAATAGAACACTATGTTAAATGTAATACAAAACTTCCTGGCAACAAGTACAGTTCAAGCGAAATCTTGGCAGCATGAATGGACAATTTGATAAGTGAGCCACCAGTTTCCAGACTATGATCAAATTTCAGACTGACTTAGAGTGTTGCCAGTTATACAATACACATAGTCTCCTGAATGTTGAAAGGATGGATTTTATGACAGCCAAGTTCCAAATAAACCAATGCAGTCTCCCGGCCTACCAGGGACAATAAAAAGTCTTTTTAGTTACTATTTCTGCATGACCATGTTACAACATGTGACCCCACAGTATCAGCTAGAAATAATTGCCTCTGCTTGTATATTATATGGAAACACACTACTAAAAGCAGCCCCAGACAAAATCCTTAATAGATTTTCCAGTATTAATGTATTTCTGTCTATGCTTGATTCTCCTCTGTGATCTAACCTAACTGCACATGGCTACAGCATTCACAGCAGTGCCAAGGCTGAACAGGACAGATATATAAGAACAAATGTTAGCAATACACCTAAAACAACAACTTAATAAATAAACAGTTAAAGAAAAGTTGACATATAAACTCAGTACAGGTATCCCATTCAAAGTGTAAAATGAGGAATGTCATAAGATATATATGCATCACGTCAAATGAAATTTTTAGAGTCAAAAATACAAACTTCAGACATCTTTAAATATCTCACTGAAAGTACAAACTGTCATGTTATGATTTAAGAACCTGGTTCTACTTCAGTTACACAAAATCCTTTTTTCATTTTCTAGGGTATAAAATATAAAATGATGTCATAAAGATCTATTGCAGGAGGGTTCTATCAGCCAGTCATTAAAATGCAGAACATCTGAAGGGTAAACTAAGACCAGGGTTTTTAGCAAAACCAAAAAGCACTGTGAAAAAATTCCATGCAGCTATAAAGGGAAGCATTTAAACCACTATAAAATGATCATAATTTGCTTGTTCTGAATATGGTTAATATTTGATTTGGTAGGTGCTTGGAGTTAATGTCCTTCTTAATTAAATCAGACTCCTCCTTCTCAACTCGAAGAGAAAAAAAAGATTGATCATGGGTTTTTTCAAATGCTAATTACTATAAGCAGGGAAAGTCTTAAATCAGAATGCTTTATTCAGTCCTGCTGCTTCATCCATTTGGATCCTACTCACATTTCCTTGGGAGGCCTGCTCTTTTGTATCTGTGAAAATAAGCACAGATGTTGGCTCCACCTTCCTCAAAGCAAGTTTTACCTAATGACCATCTTGAATGTATCCCACTTGCACCTGTTCAGCATTTTAAAGTAAAATAGAGCACTTGATTGACTCCAAATATTTTGTCCAGATTTTCTTGACTTGATTATGTTGCCATAAAAGCCAAGAGATTATTTGAGCAGTAGCCACAGTATCAGCTGGAGTAGGGCCAAGTTTGTCATTCCTGGAAGCATCATTTTGTTGTTGCTGCTGAAAGTCCAGGTTGGAAGATATAGCAGATTAATTAGAACATTAGATGGCACTACTACTGCACTGAGGTACAAGGAAAAGAAAGATAACCATATGCAATTATTTATCGTGCACTAAGTATACAGAAATGCTAATATTAAAATGGTCACACTGATCTCAATATGACATTTCTGCTCTGTTCTTTACTGAGAGAATGCACTAGCTCTCTTATTTGCTACCTCTTTCTGCAACAGAAATCTTCATATTTATTTCCTCCTTCCTCTTCCATTATAAGTGTCTGAACTGTAAAATTATTCTTTCACAGAATTCACCAGACCCTTCCATCATTAAATTTCTTGTCAATTTCCTAGGGTTTTCAGCAGTCTGGAAAAAATATTTTCATTTACACTTTCATAAATGTAAATAAAATTTTCTGAAATCTGTAGATCTACTTCTGGTTTCACAATACTAAATCCAAGGGAACTTGGCCTTTAACACCTAACAATGTATATTTTCAAGTCATTATTGTCAACTTTTAAATTTACACAAAACCATTGTACCATAGCAAATGAGACATCATTCTATGAGTGGTTTATCTGCTCTGAAATGAAATGAAACTTTGGTGTTCCATAGTTCTCTTTTAAAATTAATTCCTTATGTGAACTGATAGAAAAAAATGACACATGATGAAACGGAAAAATAAAATCAGTTTGATATTTTAAGTATGTATGCTCATATATGACACAACATTTAAAAAATGGAAATAGAAAGCCTTTCTGCAAGGAAGTATTAGCATTTTGCTAAAAATTGAGAAACCGAGTTATTCTGTTATTACCACAAGGTATTTTCTTGATTTTTCTTCTCAGTTATTTTCAATCAATGCAAAATTGTGAAATGTTACAATTTTGACTATATTACACTCTCCAGTGGAAGATGGTTTTGTAAATCGGTGGTGAGGCAACATAAGGTTGCTTGACTTAAGATTTGATACATCTAATTAGAAGAATTTGATTGCAGTTGTTTAAAATTTCATGATCATACTTTTTCCTGATAGCATCTCAAATAAAGGAATCTTATATCTGTTTCTTGGTTTCGTAACTTGAAACATTTTCCCTAAAAGAGTCCTGTAATATGACATTTATATTGCATAGTTCTGCATGTATGTATGAACTGTATATTTGTATACATGTATGCTTGTATATTGTAAGAAAAAATTGATTCAATATCATGTCACAGCAAGATTATTAGTAGATAATAAAGTATAGACTACTAAAAGATTCACAATTAAATTTGCTTATTTATATTAGAATCATAGAAAGTTCTACGCAGGAAGGGACCTCTAGAGGTCATCCAGTCTAACCTCCCTATCTGAGTAGGGACATCTCTACCTAGGTCATGTTGCTCAGAGCCCGATCAAGCCTGACCTTGAATGACTCCAGGGATGGGGCCTCCATCACCTCTCTGGGCAGCCCATTCCAGTGATCTATCACCCTCATGTTAAAGAACTCTTTTCTAATATCCAACCTAAACCTATATTTTCCTAGCTTAAAACCATTACTCCTTGTCCTGTCACTACAAACCCTTGTGAATAGACCTTCCCATGCCTTCCTGTAGGCCCCCTTCAGGTACTGGAAGGTCACTAGAAGGTCCCCCCGGAGCCTTCCCTTCTCCAGGCTGAACAGCCCCAACTCTCTCAGCCTGTCTTCATACAAGAGATGCTCCATTCCTCTGATCATTTTGGTGGCCCTCCTCTGGACACATCCCAATATGTCCACATTTTTCTTGTGCTGGGGGCTCCAGAACTGGACGCAGTACTCCAGGTGAGGTCTCACCAGGGCAGAGTAGAGGGGTAGAATCACCTCCCTTGATCTGCTGGCCACACTTCTTTTGATGCAACCCAGGATGTGATTGGCCTTCTGGGCTGCCACTGCACATTGGTGGCTCATATCCAGATTTTCACCCACCAGCACTCCTAAGTCCCTTTCCACAGGGCTGCTCTCCAGTATGTCCTCTCCCAGCCTATACTGATAATGCTGGTTGCACCAGCCCAGGTGCAGGACCCTACACTTGGCCTTGTTGAATCTCATAAGGTTCATCTGGGCCCAACTTTCCAGCCTGTCCAGGTCCCTCTGGATGGCATCCCATCCCTGAGGCGTATCAACTGCACCCCTCAGCTTGGTATCATCTGCAAACTTGCTGAGGGTGCCCTCAATGCCACTGTCAATATCATTAATGAAGATAGTAAACAACACTGGTCCTAGCACAGACCCCTGGGGGTCACCACTCGTCACCTTCCTCCATCTGAACATCAGGCCACTGACCATCACTCTCTGGATGTGACCATCCAGCCAGTTCTTTGCCCACCGAACAGTCCACCCATTGAACCAATAATTCTTCAACTTAGAGATACGGGTGTTGTGGGGGACCGTGTCAAAGGTCTTGCAGAAATCCAGATAAATGACATCCATAGGTTTCCCCTTGTTGACTGACAATCATGACAATTGAGTAAGGTAGAATTCTTACAGAATTCCTAAGTATTGCATAATTAAAAATTATATCCTAATGCAAACATATAAGAATAAATAAGTCCTTACAGAAAACCTACATTCTCACATTTCTTGACTTGATGCTTTTTAACATCCTCCTAAAGTAAAATAAATGTCTATTGATACACAACAGTTTTACATAAATTATCTAGTATTTTATAAAACATTGCATGTTTGAATTAACTGCTGATGTCTCATGATTTTAAAAAAAAAAAGAAGAGATGCTGTTCTTTAGGTGATAAATGCATTGTAGCATGACACTAGGAAACTTTTGTATGCTTCTCTAAATCATATCACATCTTAATGCAAGCCAAAGTCAAACGATTTACATTACAAAATAGTATCATAATGCAAACTTTAAAAATTAAAAAGATTTGTTATTGATATTAAATATCTGGTAACCAATGCTGTCACTTGTTATAATAAAATATCTGACCACCACAGTGAATAGTCATACTGAAATTCTCATATATGAAGAAAGACATAGGATGTGTTCTGATTTGGTCTCCCTGTGACTATACATAATTTAAAATTATATCTGCTGAAAATTATTAATGATCCCATTAAATACAGAATAAATGCATTATACAGGCTAAAAATCATTCAAAAGTACACTGATCTAGAAATTAAACTGTCACTGACAAAATATCAAGCGGCACCTCAACTGGTCAGATGAACATAATGGTACATAACACAGCATGGTATTTCATACTAGACATTTCTTTAAATTAGATACGTTGCATCTTCAATCTTATCTTAGCTGACCTGACAATAAATATGATTAATCACTAACAGTGCATAGACCCAAGATTATGATGCAAAATCATAGTCCCTTTTTTGTTGTTTTTTATTCATATTTAGGTGAATTTATATAGACACAGACTATTATAACAAATATCAAGAACTTGAAACCAGGTTTTTCAAGTTGTATTTCAAAATTAGGTTTGAGTACTTTTTTTTTTTTTAAATTCTAAACCAAACTTTAAAAAAGCCCAAATAACAGTGCAACATAAATCACAGAGAGAGAGGTTATTTTAAGGCATTCCTGAATTGTTAGGGTAATCCAACAACTGCAGCTAGCCATTTAAACCTCAAGGATGAAGTACATGCCATACCACCTTCCTTACCTACACAGATGAGAACAGATTCTTCACTGGAGTAGGTTGACATAGCTCCATTTTAGCCAACAGAACTAAATAGCTTCACACAAGCTTAGGATCATACCTAGAAAATAGGATATTACTAAGCAAAGGAAAAGGTAATAGTTCCCTTACTTAGTTTAGATGAAGGATAGCTTCCAGAAGTGGTGCAACTTTTCCCTTCTTATCTCTCCTTATCCCTTATTTCAGTGCATATCCATTATATTTTCTGAATATACATAGTTTCCTCCACACAGATAAAAGTTTGCAGACTATCATATTTACAAAAACACTTGTCTGGGGCGGGGGCTAGGTTACACAGTAGTCATATCAGGTTATATTCTCAAAGGATCTCTCTGGAAAAGTAAAGCCATTAGCATCAGTCATTTGAGTCCCGTGACTCTTCAGCAGCAATTGATTACTAGCACTACACAGTTAAACTATACATCCCTTTGAAGAAAGTCCTCTTTGGTTCACTTTTCAGCAGGCTGATGTGTTAGCAAATGTCTGGTGATAATGGAGTTATTTATACAACTCAAGAAGAAGTTGTGTGTACATAGTGGCAGTGGCATGCAGCTATCCCAGTCTCTGATTTCTGTTAGCTGGCTTGCATATTGAATTGCAGTTTTAAGGATCTGATTTTAGAAACATGACTTTGTATTTTTATTTCATCCTGATTCAAGGCCCTATATTTAGGATTTAAGTTTCATGCAGAGAATCCTAAATTTTCCCAGAAAGCAATCTTCACGTGAACGTGACAAAAAAATCTATATCCTTGCCAAGAAACAATCCCTACATATTTGTAGTGGTCATACGTACAATGTGTTACCAAACAGATAATTCATTACAGGTAGGTTTCATACATTAGTAGAAACTTTCAAGAGAAAACCTCAGCTGTCATCTCTGAGCTGAAATGCCTTTGAAATATTAGCTGAAAAACCTTTGAAACAAATCATCCTAGCTGGTTTTCAACTAATTGGATGATATAAAGATAACTGAAAATAGATCATCCTATTCACTCTAAGTACTCTTTACAGAAGCTGTCAAAATCATACCTCTCAGATTGTACAGAGATGCCTTATTAAGATAGGAGCACCAGTTGCTGTGATCCAGCTTATCAGTCTCGACCAATTAAAACAAAAATATAGATATTTGATGAATAAATGAAAAAAATAAATAGATGTAGATTCTTAAAACTTAATGGACTATCCAGTTATCTATTCTTTCCCTTTTACACACCATAAAGACCAAATTGTATCCCATAATTCTTGTCTTGAACCTAATACTTTCTGTTTGCAAAAGCATATCTTCCAGTAGGGTATTCAGGTTTAGTCTGAATTAAGAATTATAAGATGCAAATATAAGCTTTGAACTGTAACACCATCATTCCTAATACGTTTTCTTCTCCAATATTTTAAATAAGATGTCTGCATTTTGTGGAGTTTTCAAATGCTGTGAAAAATGGACATTTAATTAGATTATGCAGGTATTTGACACAGATCTTAGAATTCATGTTCTCTATGGCAAAACAAAAAAATTCAGATCTGAAAAAGGAATGTATAAGGTAGAAGAAAGATATATTTTTGATCCAAGACACTCTTCCAGCAAAGTCTTAAGCAAAATATAATCTCCACAGCACATCTGGTTAGGTGAGCATAAATAAAATGACAAAAAGGCCATGATCTCCCAGAATACATTAGTGTCAGCTATGCCTTTCTTGTCTCCTAAGAGTTCTTTCCCAGAGATTCCTGAATTACAAATCCTAATTAGATATGTTATTAATCTTATTCACATGAGAAAAGTTACATGTGTGCACAAATATTTGTTGGATTAGAGCCATAATATGTTTCTGGTGGCTTTTGGAGCATAAGCTCCTTCTAATTTTCTAATTCATTGAATGCCCTCATTTTCAATATTAAAAGTCTTTGTTCCTAGCTGGCTTTATTATTTTTTTTAAGCATGTTTAGTTTTATTTTTCCTGTAATTCAATAAATATATACAGTGTCACCCAATGATAGTGAAGAAAATAGATTTATGTTGGAACTATGGCAATATTGCTGAAAGAGATGCTGCTTAGTAACTGAGAAAATGCCTTCAGTCATAAGGGCTGAAAAACTTTTGCCATATACAAATAATAAAACATATCCAGATAAGGGAGGGAGATTTTAAAAGCTAATCAAGTACTAATGAGAAAATAACGTCTTTTAATCATAAAACTAAAAGAGATAGCAGTCATGGGATCTGTACATGTTATGTTTAAACTAGTAAATGCTAAGAGTCTGCTCCTGATCCGAATGTGCATATTGGCTTAATCCCAAACTGTAACAGGACGAAATCTAAAATACACGGCAGTACTCACACACTCTTCATTTCTGCCTGCACTGATTTCTATAGAAAAATCTTTTGTCTTTACTAATTAATTCTGCTTTCAGACACTTGCACAGGTACTTCTGTCACTCTGCTAGGAGCAACATATGACTATGTGAAGATAACTATCATCAACTATGATCAAATGTCAACCTTTATAATTAAGTACCTTTACACTGACTCATCTGAATTAAGAATTTAAGCAAAAAATATTAAAATTAAATGAATTTCTGGACACCAATAGAACTTTTTTCCTGGGAAACTTGAAATCACCAAGCACAGCCTTCAATGTTTTGAAATAATTAAAGCAAACCCCGCAAAAGGACTATTCACAAGAGTTCACAGACAAGAAATATATTCTAAGAATAAGCAAACTTCAGTAGCCTAATCTATTAAAACAGAGTGGAACGGTTTTCATTTTCTGCTTAAGAGAAGGCTAATGCTAATGTACTTGCAGCAGAAACATTTGACAGGAACCTAGTTTTTATGTCCACAAGCTATCGTCAACACATATTATAAATTTTTCTTACTATGCTTTCCTTAGTGAGGAAGCTCTGTGGGCACGGCCCAACAAGAGTATAATAAGGTGGTGGTTGTTCAATAGCTTAAATATCACAAACAATATACCAGATAGACCTTTAAAAATTCCATCCACCCCCTTATTTTCTTCCTTTTAGATACCACTTGCTTTCTTTCTTCCTACTGCAGTTCCCACAGAAAAAACATGGATGGATTCCCCCACTGTGAGCTCTTTTGACCTTGACATTTGTGCAATGGGCAACAGTATCCACTTTCTAATTACAACCTTTCAGGATCCACTTCTGCCATCATTTTCACAGAATGATTCAGTAAAACCCCTTTTCACACTTAAAATTTCTGCCCTTTCAGGAAACTCTAGGGAAAAACAGAAGTTCTGTGCTGATTATTTTCTTGTTCACGAATATGGCATTTAAATCACAAGGTATAAAACCTCAAAACATAGAAATCAAATGAATGTTGACCACAGTATTGAAAATGGGATGTAGATGAGTTGCTTTAGATCTGTTATGTATATATATACATATTTATATGTACATCTTTCCAATAATGAATATGAAGAAATCTTTTCATAGTCAGGATCAAAAGGGTGCTAGCAAGACTGCAGAATCTGGGCTGTAAGAGATTAGATATATATTTGCAAATATACACACATCATTCCTCATTTTTCTACGCCTTTAAGCATTTTGTGGATTAGAAGTTATTTTCCACGTTTCTGCATATGAAAAATGGCTCAGGCTTTCTAATCTTGTTAGCATTGTATCATTCATCAAAACTGCATTTTAATTGCTAAATTGCTTGTCATTGGTTACTCTAAATACATTCTCAATTCAGTTATAACCATGAAAGACTTTCAAAGGTATTATGAAACTTCCTCTATGATAAAGGTAGTCACATTTCAAAGTAAACCTTGTGTCTGTGTACTTCATGGGACATACAATGTTAGCTGAGAGAAAACCGCTTACTACGTATGATATAACAAGGCTGATACATAGGGCTTTGCTGTCCGCTTAAATTTTATCTACCTTGTATTTTTCACTTTAATGTTAACTTTATGTATAGCCTCTGCTTGTCTCTTTACGTCTCTCTCAGCTCACGCAAAGGCATCATGAGTTACCAAGTAGAACCAAACTGGGACAGTAAATGGGCATTTCTGGTCAGATTGTCAGTGCTGCAGCCTTAAGGTTTTGGCTAGATATACATTGAGAAGAGCATGGTCAAAATATCCAAGGCATGGTGTATCAGCTGCTGAAACCGGCTTTTGAAGCAGTCTTAACTCTCAGACAGAAGACTTTGACAGCGTGCTAGCAGGCCAACTCTTAGTTGATTTTCCCCTTGACTACCAAAATATCTAACAACTGTAAAATACTAAAGAGGAAGATCTGATTCAGGAAGAGATACATGACCTAGACAAACAATTTAGATTCAGGTGTCATCCTATTTCTCAGTGAAGCTCTCACTTGTTAGGTACCAGTAATGTTCACATCACCCAGATTGTGCAGTTGAGCTGCCTAAATTGATAGGAAACGATTAAGTGCTGGAGAATGTCTTTGGCTTCACATGTTTCTTCAGATTAAGTTTTTTACTAAGCTGAATGACAATTTCTCCCTCTGCTCAAGCTACTCAGCTCAAACAATTGGAGGAAGTGCCTGTCCTTTCTTTCTCAACATGGCCAGAAAACAAGCTTACTCTATTCCTGTCCGACAGCTCAATATCTTTGGAGATCTAGCTCAGATTTCTGGTCATACTCAAGAACTTACAACTTGAATCACCAGTCTTGAGGGAAAGTAATGGAATGAGATTTTAATGTGTATTGAAATGCATATCATCAAGTAAGATACTTCTACTGAAGTCATTTTACTTCATGGGGAAAAATTAAGTATGGAATTCATGGAATTCATTTCAAAGCTTTTGTTAGGTTGAATAAAGAGGACTGACATCCACTGAAGACCCTGCACAGCCTAACTTCTGCTGAAATACTTTATCTGGTTTAGTCAATGCACTTCAATAAAGGTGTGAAGATGTTGGAGAAGTTCTAGAAGAGAACAATAAGAACTTTAGAATATATGGCCTATGGGAAGGTGATAAACAAAAAGATTATTTAGGTCAGAAAAAAAAAGTGAACTAAAAGTAAAAATGTCAACAATCTTCAAAGATTTCAGAAGTTTCAAAAGTAAACTGTCACCTGTGGTGACTTTAAATAGAACATGTGGTTCAGAAATTTTCAGAAATGTGGACCTATGTGAAATGTGAAGGGATATGAATCATCTTTGCACACTTACATCTAAATGAGGCATCCACACATAAGCTGGGTAGTTTAGGCTACCATCATATTCTGTGGAGCTTAGAGACCTGTTGTTCTTAGCCAAAACTTGACACATACACTTGGACAGCTGAATAAGCCTCCACTGACTCTATCAACCAGGTTTTCACTGAGTATAACAGAAGCTCAGCTGACATGCAGTTGTCTCCTTTGTAAATACCTGAAAGTACATCTGAAACTCAGGAGAAGCTCTGCTGTAAGAGCACTTCTGCAAGTGAGGATGGTGAAGTTCTGGAATGGCCTGTGTATGTTGTTTCAACCAGTAATAGCGGAGTGGTTTATACAGAGCTGATCTTTCTTTGGGGCAAAGGTAAAACTGTTCTGTAAAGCAGAATAGCCTAGCTCAAAAAAACTTGAAATTATGGCTTCTGTAGTGTTGTTAAACACTGCCTAGAGCAAGCTCTGCTCACTGTCTCTTCTCTGGGGAGCCACACAGCATATGGCAGAAATTCAAATTTTCTCCCTGTGTAGGTCCAAGCAGGCATAAATGCAGATGACACTACATCTCCCATTCCCGGAACTGATTGTATTAACTAGGCAGCAAATCTCTGGGCAAAGGAAAGAATTAGATGAGGTTCCTTCCCATACTTGTCTCTGAAGAGCAGCAACAACATAATGTGCAATTCTGTTTGAGAAGAGTCCAGTTCCCAAATCAAGAAACCCTTAAATTAACCTCTTATAGATATAGGTAGCCGAAAGACCAGATTGTGGATCTTGGTAGGCACATGTTCCTTAACAAACTACTCAATACTTTTGGGATTATTCTTTATAACTTGTCCACTGTAGTTTTGTAGTTCTAAAATTTCACACATCTTCATCTTATTAAATTTAAATTGTCCTTATGCAACCAGCTCTGTATACTGTGATACACATTCATTTCTGTGTTCAAACAGACTATATGAACCTCATTTCCATTTTAAGTCTAAAATCATTTATGTCACATTGGAGGACCACAGTTCAATGCCCAGGCAAGAGTGAAATGGAAGACAACACCTTGAAATGTGAATTTCACCTCATCTAACTTGAGGAAATTAGACTAAGGAATCCATTTGGCTTCACCTGTTATCAAACAAGAAATACAGGTCTCTTCAGCATCCGTACTGAATGTCTAAGATCAGTAGGATGAATGTTACCAGCACTGCTTTCCACAAGTGGAAGAGAACACTTGGTAAATGTTGGGGGAGAATTTATCACTGAGACTGTTCAAGACATGCTCAAGTGCATATATCGAATGAACAATAACAAATTTAAAAATTGCCAGTGGTTTTGGTGAAGTCATCCTCTTTGAGACACTATTCACTGCTAGACAGAAGAGTTCACATACTTTTGCTCTGATAGTGAATGCCAACCTGTGGTAAAATGACTGACAACTTTTGGATGGAATGATACACACAGAGATCTGTGTATTATCTTGTCTTGTTTACATTTGTGAACTCAGTCTTTTCATATAATTATTGTGTTACAGACAGTATGACAAACACAGTGGTGTAACCTCCCAGTATTAATAGGTGTTGAGTCAGAAAGGTGTCAGTACAAATACTGACATCAATACAGAAGTTCTGTAGTGATATACTGTACCACATGATTTAGACAAATTATGAAATCATAACAAGGTCATCTCTAAACACATGGAAGACAAGGTTATCAGGAGTAGTCAGCATGGATTTACCAAGGGGAAATCATGCTTAACTAAGCTGATAGCATTCTAAGATATCGTGACTGAATGGGTAGATGCAGGGAGACCAGTGGATGTCTACCTTGACCTTAGCAAGGCATTTGACATAATTTCCCATAACATCCTCGTGAGCAAGCTCAGGAAGTGAAAGGTAGAAGGACAGACAGTGAGATGGATTAACAACTGGCTACACAACAGACCCCAAAGAGTGGTGATCAATGGTGCCAAGTCCTGCTGGAGACCTGTAACTAGTGGAGTCCCCCAAGGATCAGTGCTGGGTCCAGTCCTGGGTCCAGTCCTGTTCAACATCTTCATCAACGACCAGTACAGACTGGGAGGTGATCTGCTAGAGAGCAGCTGTGTGGAGAAGGACCTTGGAGTCCTGGTGGACAACAAGTTATCCACGGGACAGCAATGTGCCCTTGTGGCCAAGAAAGCCAATGGTATCCTGGGATGCATTAAGAAGAGTGTGTCCAGCAGATCGAGGGAGGTCCTCCTCCCCCTCTGCTGTCCTAGTGAGACCTCACCTGGAGTATTGCTTCAGTTCTGGGCTCCCCAGTTCAAGAGGGATAGAGATCTACTTGAGAGAGTCCAATGGAGGGCTTTGAGGATGATTAAGGGACTGGAACACCTGCCTTATGAGGCAAGGTTGAGAGACCTGGGGCTTTTTAGTCTGGAGAAGAGAAGACTAAGAGGGGATCTAATTAATGTGTCTAAATATATGAGGGCTGGGTGTCAAGAAGAAAGGAGCAACCTCTTTTCACTTGTGCCCTGCAATAGGACAAGGGGGCAATGGATGCAAGCTAGAGCACAGGAAGTTCCATCTCAACATGAGGAGGAACTTCTTTCCTGTGAGGGTTACAGAGCACTGGAAGGGGCTCCCCAGGGAGGTTGTGGACTCTCCTTCTCTGGAGACTTTCAAGACCCATCTGGAGGCATTCCTGTGTAACCTGCCCTAGATTCTATGGTCCTGCTTGGCAGGGGGTTTGGACTTGATGATCTCCAGAGATCCCTTCCAACCCCTAGCATTCTATGATTCTATGATTTTTCTCTGCTAACTTCCTTTTCAAATGAATGAATGGGGTTTAACTAATTCTAAAAAAAAATTGGACTAGAAAGAGTATCTCCTCCTTGGTTAACATTCAAAATATACCATCAGTTACATATGAAAGCACAGCCCAAATCCTAGTTCACTAACTGATTCTGTTCAGAACATCTGCAGTTCAGCAAAGTATATCCTACTGGCTTTACTTCTAAGTTGCTTTTATAAAAACTGTAGATAAGTGGATTAAAATAACATGTTGAATACTGTAGATAGGTTTCAAAAATAGGTAATTTAAACAGTCATCAAAGCACATCTTTGAAAAAAGTAGTTTAGAATTAAAAACTTTAGGATGTATTTTGCTTATATTCTATTAATTTGAGCAGCCAGCATAACTATTAAAATTTTACTCTCTGTTTTTTCTCTTTCTTTATCCTGAAAAGTTCATTCTTCCTGAATGAAGAAACAAAGCATACAGAAACAGTTAAATTTCCACAGTAAAATATCCTGTTATTAAATACATTAATATTGGTCAAAAACCATTGCTTTGATAATATTAAACTGGGGATAAAATCTTCTTTAAAAAAACCAACTTGTAGTATATAATTTCTGGCACAATAGGTTCTGAATCACTAATTAGCACTGCTTTTTTTTTTATAAAATTATCATAGACTTAGTCTGTCAGCAGGACAGTAAAGAAGACTCTGCCATCTCTGTTTACTGTCCAATCTAGTTAAATGAAGTAACCTGGCTTGAAGGTCAGGAAGGACACTCATTCCAAGATTCTAAGTGGGCTAATTGAACCTAACTCTGAGAAAGAAAGATCATCTGTTAATTTTGTGTGTATGGGTGAGTGCACATCAATACCACAAAGGGTTCCATTATTGCTGTATCAAAGTAAATAGCTGAAAAAAAGTGAGTTGGGGAGATGAATGATGAGTTAAGTGTAAAGCAGACACTGAGTGCAAACAGTAAGTAGCACACAGTTGCTCTCAGAAGGAATGTGGCATCTGTTAACCCCTTAATTTCCTCCATGTTAGATCTGGTTTTCTGCAGATCTTTTTAATCCTGGAGGTCTTTTATTACCCAATTTAAGGAGATTTTGCAAAACCCTTTAATAGATCAAGGTAGCTTGTGAGGTCTGGAAAAACTTTCCCACATTAAAATCCATCTTAAATAGTGAGTATTTTTGCATTTAAGATGTTATATTCATTGCCAGAACACAATATTTCTTCAAACAAAACCAGTCTAGGCTCTGAATCATGTCTACAGGCCCACGTGGGGTTGACAAGAATTGTGCCTCCAGGAGTGCTTGGGAAAGTTCTGGGTCCTGACAGAAATAACACCTCACAGCTTCCGCTTGCACCACCTTCTTGTATACCACCTTTATGACTAGGTGAAATACAGAGGAGAACATTTTTGTCCAAAAAGTACAGGAATGACAATTATTCCTGACTTTGCATTGCTTTTTTACTTTATTAAAATGGACGGAGTAATGAAGGGCCAAGAACAATCTAGCCCTTGTGACTTTTCTAGATCAGAAATTTAAGCTGATAAAGACAAAAGCTAGAAGTTTCTAATTCACATTTTCCAAGAGTCTACTACAGCCAAGGTAAAATAGGTGTTAACCTAGTCAAGACAAATATCTATAGAGCCCACTGAAAATTTTTTCATATTTGTCCAGTGTTACTGTATGTTCTCTAGCACAATTAAACACTGTCTAGTTCAGTTATCAAAGCTAGATATTCTATAATTCATATAATAGAATCATAGAATACCCGGTTGCAAGGGACCTCAAGGATCATCTGGTTCAACCTTCTCAAGGTAAAAATACAGTTTAGATGAGATGGCCCAGCACCCCGTTGAGATGAATCCTGAAACTGTCCAAAGTAGGGGAATCCACCACTTCCCTGGGGAGATTATTCCAACGTCTAACTGCTCTCATGGTGAATTTTTTTCTTCTGGAGTCCAATCAGAAATTCCCCAGGAGGAGCTTGCACCCTGTGGTGAACTGACCCACATATTAAAAACTTTTGCCTTATTAAAACAGCGAACAAAGAACTACATTTCCCAGAATTACTTACAAGACCGGAAGTAGGCAGTCATGTGACACCAGCTATAAAAATCTGCGAGAAAAACAAAACTTCCTCTTTTCCTCCTGGGCGACGTGGAGACCACATCGTGGGCCGTGCCCTTCCCCCCCCCCTAAACCGGGCCTCACAGGCCTCAACAAAATATCTAACGACATCAAGAAGAGGGGGTGATGTACATCACACACCCCAACACCCACATATAGGTTATATTTTTAATACTACTAGGTTCTTATTTGCCCTGTCCTCCTACTTCCCTGAGATTTCCTAATTCTTCTTGCGGTGAGAGAATGAGTGGGCAAATATAGTGTATATAATGTATGATAGTGTTTTTCTAATGAATAGATACATATTTTATTATTATTATTATAAATATATTTATTAAATATTCATCAGTCTCCGTATTTGCCTATAAGCCTGGCGGGGTGGTATTTAACTTTACCCTCAATCTTCCTCCCTTGAGAAGTAAGTCGGACCTCTGTGCGCCCGCCCGCGACACACCCATTATCCCTTGTTTTTCCCATATGACTCCTTGTAAAAAGGGAGTCTCCATCTTCTTGGTAGCCACCCTTTATGTACTGGTACATGGTTATAAGGTCTCCCTTAAGCCTTTTCTTCTCAAAGCTGAACAAACTCAAGTTTTCTTAACCTTTCTTCATATGGCACATCTTCCATAGAATCATAGAATCACCATGGTTGGAAAGGGCCTCTAGGATCATCAAGTCCAACCTTCATCCTAACAGCTCTCTAGCCACTAGACCATAGCCTCAAGTGCTACATCTACTTGTTTTTTAAACACCTCCAGGGATGGTGACTCCACCACCTCCCTGGGCAGTCTGTTCTAGTGCCCAACCACTCGCTCAGTAAAGAATTTCTTCCTAATATCTAATCTAAACCTTCCCTGACACAACTTGAAGCCATTTCCACTTGTTCTATCATTAGTAATTTGGGAGAAGAGACCAACACCAGCCTTGTTACAACCTCCTTTTAGGTAGTTGTAGAGAACAATAAGGTTTCCTCTCAGTTTCCTCTTCTCTAGACTAAACAACCCCTCTTCTCTCAACCGCTCTTCATAAGGCATGCTTTCCAGACCCCTCACCAGCTTTGTTGCCCTTCTTTGGATGCGCTCCAGCACCTCAATGTCCTTCTTGTACTGTGGTGCCCAAAACTGGACACAGTACTCAAGGGATGGTCTCATGAGTGCCAAGTACAGGGGCACAATCACCTCCCTACTCCTGCTGGTCACACAGTTTCCGATACAGGCCAGGATCCCCTGTCCATCCTTGTGGCCCTTCTCTGGATCCTTTCCAGCTTGTTCACATTTTTTTGTGTAGCGGGGATGATTATTTGAGGGTAATTAACATAAGCAATTCTAAAAGAGCTGACTTCCAGAAAAACAGCAAAATAATAAATTATCTTTGAGCAAGAGTACACCTTTCTTTGATAATGTAATTGATCTTCAGATGACAAAAAGGTAGACCTCACCTGTTTGAATTTTTAGAAAATACATAATATGGGACCTGAAAATCATTACTTAAATATAAAGAATGCAAGAAACACAAATTGAGTGGGGTATAGGATATAAAGGGCCTTCTGTGAGAGAAATGTGAAGTGAGTGAAGGGTAGGAAAAAGGGACACTATTTATAAGAACTGAGGTGGAGTAGTTATCACTGAAAGTCTTAAAGAACGTTTTTTGTAGGATTTAGCCTACTTAATTTTATCAGTATTTGTCTTTGCAGAAGAAGGGAAATGTACTTATGAAATACATTGATAAACTACAATGTAATTACAGAAGACAGTTAAAAATCATCCAGAGAGAAACCTGATGTTAAGAATTAATATAATAAAAACCTGAGAAATGAGCTGGCATGCGTTAGAGACTAGAGATAACTTCTGTATTAACTAGGGAATTCAGTGAGGTGCAAAAGCAGAAGGGAAAGCAGACCTGAGTGCATGAATGAATCAGTGAAAGCACTTGTCAAAAAAGACAGTTTTTGCCATGATGCATCAGGCGAGGTATTTCTAGTCATACCAAGAAAGTAATAGTGCCTTTTTACAAGGAATGAATAAAAAAAAATCTACCAAGTGTTGTATACTTTTGATCACAAATATTGAAGATACATTTGTGCAAATAAAAGTTTAAAAAGGACTACTGAGGTAAAACACAGAATGGAATGTCTGTCATACAAGAATTACTAAAAAAGCTTGGCTTCTTGAGTTGAGGCAGATAAAGGGGCTGTGGCTATCTTCTTCAAGCAGTCAGGATGTGCAATGCTGGTTAACACAGAAGAGTGGAAGGGAACATTATGTGAGAGGGTAAGTTGTAAGAAATAAGAAATAAAAGTTTATACAAGCAATATAAGAAAATTGTTTATTTTAAAGCTTTAACTTATATAATCATTAATAAATATTTGAAAATATTTCTTAGAAAACAGAAAAACAATCCAAAAATCTCCCAAGCTGATGCTTTCCAAATAATTTAAAATCATACTGTATGGATGTGCGATTGTTGTCCTTACATCTTGCACTTCAGATAAAGTAAAGGGTTATCGAAGGTGTCTGTTATAAGGAAAAGTTGTCTCAGAGGTACAGTATTCCCTAGCGGACAGATCCCAAAAGTGAAGAGAGACAGATAGCACTAAGTAATACCTTACATATCTCAAGCAGCTGGATGCACTGATACACAGTTTTAACATTTCCAGGCAACTTATAGATACATCAGAGCTCTTTTTACACAGTTTTTAGTAAGTTTCCTTTTAATACTCTGCTTCAATAGCAGAAAGTGAATCTATGACTGTTGCTTCATATTAGCCAAGTCACTGAATTGCAGCATAATTCCATTTGGAAGGGACCTAAGAAGGTCTCCAGTCCAGTCTCATGCTCAAAGCAAAGTTAGCCTTGCAGTCAGACTTGGTTGCTCAGAGCTTTAGCTGAGTTGGCTAAAGCTTGGAAAAATCTCCAAGGGTGCAAACTGCACAACCTTTATTAGTTAACTTGCCCATTGTTCGGCTGTTCTCATAGTGAAAAAGTTTTTTATCTCCAGTCTTAATCGCTCTTGTTTCCACTTACATCTGACGCGTCTTGCCTCCTGCTATGCACTGTGACCGGTCTCCCTCCCTCTACTCCATCGCTTCCCCATAGGTACTGAGGCTGCTGCTAAACTCCCCTAAAGCCATCGCTGCTCCAGGTTGCATAGGCCCAGTTCCCTTTGCTTCTTCTCCTAAGACAAGTGCTCCAGACCCCTGACCCTCTTGGTGGCCCTTCGCTGAACTGACCTCAGTTTATCAAGGACTTTCTTTAACCAGGAGTACAAAACTAGATGTAGCTTTCTACATACGGTTTAACAAGTGCTGAGAAGATGGGTATAATCACTTGCACCTGATCTTCTGGCTGTGTTTCCGCTAACACAGTCCAGGACACTTTTGGCTTCCCTGCTGCCAGGTCTCACTGCTGACTCAGGCTCAGCTCACTAACCACCAGGACCTCCAGAGCCTCTTCAACAGAGCTGCTCCCTGGGCAGACAGACTGCCACTTGAGTCATTGCAGGGGCTCTTCCTTCCCATGTACACAATTTGGCTTTTGTCCTTTAATTTTGTGAGGTTCCTGTTAGCTCATTCCTCCAGCCCATCTGCCTCTCTCTGAATGACAGCCTTGTGTTTCAGTGCATCATCTACACCCCTACTAGCTGATTTCACCTCCAAATCTGAGGAGCAAGGATTCCATCAGCTCCTCCAAGTCATGAATAAAGATATTAAATAAGAAAAGTCCCAGCACACACCACCGTGGACTCCACTTTTTTGCCAGTCTCCTGACAGAGTACAATCCATTAACCAATAGACTTTACTAATATATTTAATTATTTAATTTTCCAGAAACAAGATTTGTTTCTGAAAGCAAATATAAGTAATCTACTAAAAAAATGGAAAGCTCCCTCATGAGGAAAAATTGCATCCTGAGTCTAATTTTCTAATCTGCCACTAAACTAAAAACTTTAGACGTATATTTCACCTGAAAAAAGTCTGGCAGTGAAGAGTTTTCAATCTAGGTCCAAAATTTTAATCTGTTTCAAATTCAAGGTGAATTTGCAATAATGCTAGACTATTGCCAAAGGAGTAAGCTGATAAAGAAATATGGCTCTAACTCTTTTACTGAAGTACAAACATAGCAATAAAGTATAAGAAAGGAAGACACTGGATCACTATATTTAGATCAAAAAGAAGTATGAGAGAAGGGGAAAAATACAGGAGCTATCTAGCCTTTTTTATGCATAAAGACAACAACATCTGAACAAGGTGACATCTGGATAAGGTTGGCTATGTCATATTCACCAGATGTTAAATTAAAAGGTACTCTGAGAGAAAAGGGCAGGTTGGAGACCTGCTTATAAAGGTCAAGCTGGTGTAATCACTGACAATTTGATCTATTGCTAGGTATAACTGCAAAAGCTGGATACTCAAGGCAGCAAATGTGAAGTCAGAGTCCTCTGAGATTCTGTGTGGCTGATATACATTGAAGAACATCAGAGCAGGAAAGAAGACAAATGAGTGTATATTGCAGCAGTGTAGAAAGAACCATTTACTGCTCCCAGAACATCAAGGAGAGCAAGCTGAAATATTTCAGGGACATACCAAGGAGAGATGGAGATCGATCAGCAAAAACAATAGTGCAAGGTAGAACTGCAAGCAAAAATGGAAGCAGGGATTAGGTCAGCAACATAACAGAAGGAAAATTTCCTTAAGCAATGAGGGGATGTCAGGTCTTGTGAATCATGATGCAAAGGGCCACTGACCTCCAAATTTAAGGCCGAGCTTGATAATGATAGATATAGGTAATTTATCAAACAATAATGTCAACTGGTAAGCAGCCTAGTTAAAAGACACATGAAATGTAGCCTCATGTTTCTGACCCTTCAAGCACCACAAATAATATGAGGCTTTTTTTCTAAAAAAGCTGTAGATTTCGTATATCAAAATTCTACTTCATAAGAATTCATAAAGTATATCTATACAGCAATTATCAACATATCAAACATATCAAAACCACTCTTGTACTATGACATACTAAATTTTTTTTATAAATTCAGTTTGAATATTCTTATAATTAATAATTCTTGTCATTTAATGTTTTGCTAACATTCGTCAGAATTAATAAGGTACACCATTATTTGTGAAATCCTCATATGCTTTTCAAAAGAGATTTTTCAAGAACATTTTTTATCTTTTTTTACTTCAGGAGTATAGTAAAGCTGAAATATGTTGCAAGTATCTCTTTTGATATGAAAAAAAGCATAGTGGTGAAAAAAATGGGGAAGAAAAGGAGGAAATCTTACACATTCATAGACATGGGTTTTGCTACAGATCTATGTGTTCCTATATCAGGAGTATAATCATATCATAACTCTGGAACAAAACCCCTATATTGTTGACACACTGCAAATCACAGCTACCCTCAATGTAAAAGACACTCTGAGAAGTACTTGATGAAGTATTACCCAACGCTAGAACACAAGTCTGCTTAACTGAAATTGATATCCTCTGAATGAAAACCAACCCACTGAGCTAGGATCTTAGGCATATCCTAGAACAGCTTCATTAAGCCCTCAAAATTTAAATGCAAGATAGGTACCTGAATTAAACAGAATGAATACCGTACTGCTTTTATAGATCCCCCATAGGAAAAAAAAAGGTCAAAATTATAAAAAACATTAATGACTGCTAATTTGTTGATAAAATGAAGTTTGGTTGATGTAGCAGAGAAAAAAAAACATGAGAAATCTTTGCGTATGCACTGCAATTTCTAGTAGTCTGGAGCTCTTTCAAGGTCTCTATACAGATATTTTTACTTCACTCTGCACGTTACTACTTTTAAAACCATCTGTTACTTTGTCCTAAGATGGCCTTTTTCAGCCTAACATTTCAATGTCTATGTGGACCAAGCTCATCCCCTTTGCACCATTCCAGTACTTCTGAATTCAGTCTTTCCCCGCATGACCAAAAGTGATCTTCCTCACACTACAACTTGATAGCTTTAAATAGAATTTCATCCAGTAAGAAGCCTGATTATGTAAACCTTAGCTAATTCCAAACTTCCTTCCACACCATGGAACTACTTTCTGCACCACAGACAATCACTAGGACATATTCTTTTGCTGTATCTATGGAATATCTCTTTGCCTAGAATAATCATTGTTCTACTAAATTTATGCTTACTCTTTTCTGCAGCCTTTTGAATCATTATTACAGCCAGCATTAAAGGAGATCTAAATAAATAAATTGGGTCATATATGCATGATTTCAACACTGAAATAATCTTCTCCTATGATCTGATTTGTTCCAGAAAGGTTGAGCAGAACAAAACATAATTACATCGGAAAAAATGCAACTGATTACTTACAGAAAATAAAAATAATTCTTTATTATCAGGTTTAATAAACATGAAAAAGGCTTTTACAGGCAGCTAGTATTTCTTCAGCCACAACCTGTCATTACAGATCTGTAAAGTAGGATCAGGTTTATGAAGAAAAACTTTTTCCATCTGATGTACTGACTTCAGTGTCTTAAATAGGAAAATTATCTAGGGATGTGCTAGTTCCTCTTTTCACCTAAAAGTAATAAATTACAGATGCCAAAATTGCTGATGCTTCCAAATAATTGTAAATCTGTAGCTATGAGTTACTGCTGTATATGCCCTTAGTTAAAAGCAGCCTGACCAGAAGCGGATAACATTCAATTCGGTGCATTAGCTGCATCAAGCTAATTCCTCTATGTATGTTGCACTTGATAAATTACAGTTTCTAAATCTGAATGAACTGCTTAAGCTACATCTGTCTACATGTCATGACTCCTTGAAAAGCAAGATCTATTACTTCAAAGATTTTTGTGTGGTTATAGATCAAAAATAAATAACACTATCTCATTTAGTTAAAGTGAGTAGCTATATAAATTGAGAGTTGTCTCATACTTTCAGGAGACAAGCTGGCAAGGCATATAGTCCTTTATGATCAGAGTTCGCAAGTTCATGCACTTAAAACAAGCATGCCATGGGAAATACATAAAAGTCAAACTACTATGTATTTTGCTTGGAAAATATCTGATATTACAGAATCAATAAGCAGCAAATAAAGTTTGTCAACAGGTGAAACAATATGTTTAAGCCATGTTCAATGCTGGTGGCAACAAGACAATCACCGACTTTTTCTATGCTCAGTGCTATCCAGCAAGGTCTAACTCTCCCAACTCTCAAAACATGACAACTTTAGCCTTGAGAGCACTTCTCACCCATTCATTCCAAACAGCAGATTTTTAAATCACATTGCTGTGGTGGTTCAGTAAAGCTGCAGGGGTTCAGTCCCTGCTGGGAGCTGAGCCATGTGGCCACGGCCCCCTCCCACAGCCCCTCGGAGGGGAAAGAACAGCAGGAGGGCTCAGAAGGGCCTTTGCTAGTTGAGATAAGGAGAGTTTAATACAGTAACCCATGACAAACAATCAGAACAACAGCAGCAATAGCAACAGCGAGCAGAACAGTGTACAAAACACACGGTACCGAGCATGCAGACAAGGCAGAGCTGTCCTGGCCCCTGAGTGCACCCTTCCTGCTGTGTGCTGCCCCCCAGAACCGGAANTGCTAGTTGAGATAAGGAGAGTTTAATACAGTAACCCATGACAAACAATCAGAACAACAGCAGCAATAGCAACAGCGAGCAGAACAGTGTACAAAACACACGGTACCGAGCATGCAGACAAGGCAGAGCTGTCCTGGCCCCTGAGTGCACCCTTCCTGCTGTGTGCTGCCCCCCAGAACCGGAACTGGCCCAAAGCCCGCGCTGGGGCATGACATCAGCACGGTATGGAATAGCCTGGCCCCGGCTCCTGCTGACCGAATTAACCCTGTCCTGGCTGAACCAGGACAACTGCAAAACAAACCCTAAGAGGTTTTTGTCTTCTTTAAGGAGGAGTATGTAACTAACAGAAAATTGTTGGGAGACTCACAGCTATATTGTCTCGACTTCCCTGTCAACATCTTTGAACAAGTGAAAAAAAGACTGCAACGAGAGCAGTCCTAGGTACTGTAATAGTTGGGAAACAGAACAAAGACATGGATAAGGTGGAACAATATTAGTTTATACAAGTGAATGTCTTGCATTTGATGTGCATTTCGATGTTTTTTTTTCCACATCTCTAATTTTTCTGTTCTTTGCATTGAGTGACGTTGTTTTTAATGTAATTTTAACTCATAATTGGCTATGCAGCTATATAATTACTGTTGCCCTAATCATGTAATTAGAGCACATATATTTACATAATTGCAATACTTTATTAGAAAGTGTAGTTACAGTGTTAATGGAACTATGCTTAATCTCATCCTAAGAGTACCCATGAAACTCTGGGGGAAAAAGACATATGAAAAATAACTATTAAAAGTGTTTAAACTTTTCTGCCTTAGCCTTCCATCTCAGTGTTATATCACCAAGTACACGTTAAGTCCAGTGTCATAAGTAGGGATGGGCCAAGTTTAGAAGTCCAGGTCTGAACTGCAGAAGTTTGAGATAAAAATAATATCATACCCTCTATTTACTTTACTAGGGATTACTCTTTTGAGGTGGAAGAAGAACAGTAATCACTCTTTATATATAGTTCTAGAAGATACTGTCCTTAGTATCTCAACAAAAACCTATAAGACGAATTGAACTCCGCAAAGACATCCTAAGCAGAAGAATCTAATAAACTGAGGACTGCTCTGATGGATTATATTGATTGTATTTTATTTGAAAGAGGAACCTAAAATCCTATTGGAAGCCCTGTAATCAACTCAATCTTTCCTTCAGTGTTAATAAATATTTGACTTCTCAATTCTGGATACTTTTATGGTAGTTTCATTCCTCCATTGACTTTAAAGGCAAATAAAACAACCTTTGGCTTTTGCCATCGATTGCTCAAACAGTTACTGGATGAAGTCACACTAAAGCTGTCTTTCTGTTTCCTCTCTATTTTTTCCTGAAAACACAATTGTATGAGATGTGCAACTGTCCTGATTTTCAAAGAATACACTTTGAAAGAAGATAGCCTAAGATTAAAAATAACGTGTTTGGGTGGGGTTTTTTTGTGGAAACTTAGTGTTAGTGCAGTAAATTTAAGCATAGCAAAATATATGTCAAATATAATCATTCCTATTCAAGTATACATGTACAAATGTTAACTATATTCAAGCATAATTTTGTGGTTTATCCCTAAATTTAAAACATTAAAGGAGTTATTTCTGTACTAAGTATTTAGATGCAATCAAAATGCTATTAGAAAAGCAGGTTGGACTGAATGCACATAAAATATTGTCCCATTTGACAGTATTTTCTATGTTTACATGCCTGTTACAAACATATTAAAAATTACAACACCACAGAGTGACTTCTGTGCCCTGCTCACTGAAGTGACTATCTGTACATACCCAATAACAGCTTATAATGATGTGCTTTGTCTTCAAGGAATCCTGTAATTTGGCCACTCCTTATCTGAAGAATTTTCATCTTGCCCTGTAATGAAAAAGATGATCCATTAAATTCACTGTTACGTTCTTACACAATTGATGGAAGTGCTTGAGCCATGTTTCAGAGCTGGGGAAGATAAAAAAGGCATTTCCTGAGAATACCATCCCGGCAGCAGGATGTACTTTCCTCCACTTTGTAAGGAGACAGAACTGATTTTTTGAGTTTGTAGAGATGATCTACAGCCTTATATTCCCTCAGAGACATGAAAAAGGGACAGAGTAAAAGCTGGAGGAGGTTATACTGCAGTATATGCACACTCTGTAAATGGTGCTGGAATTGCAAGTGTATAAGCAGTTGGAGGCTGGCAAATGTGAATATATTATATCAGTGTTTGAATTAACTTGTTTAGGCCATGTAGACCGTGGGATAGGATATTTACCAATGCAAATATTTATTTAGCAGATTAAATTATAGGATTGAGGCTTAGGCAATATTACTTCTTTTTACTACTTCTGCACACTTGCACACAAAACATCCAAGCTGTGATTTGAAATGTATCTCTGGTAGGATGCAGTGTTACACTTGTAGCACAAAAACTGTGGTGGTCTTAAATAGTGCCAATGGCTCCAGTGACTACTTTGCAAGTGGTAACACCAGGGAGAATATGACTGTAGTTTTGCTTTTTCAGATTTGGTATCCTGTATTTCAAAGCCTGCAACATTAATCATACAAACAGATAAGGCCCATCTGATCTTTACAGCAGACAAAGTCTCTTCTGACTGTTTCAGCATGTATAAATTGATTAGCTTTGAATAAAAAAAAAATGTCCTAGATATTAACCTCTCAGTCAAGTATCAGGATAGTGCAGCTGCTTCTGAGGAAGAAAGAAGCAGGCACAGAGGGTGACCACAGTGCTGGCCATGCGGTACCCACCCCAACCAGGGTGCAGTCCCACAGGACCTGAGCAGAGCCAGGCTGGGGACAGAGCTGGACACAGGGCTGAAAACAGCAGTGCTCATGCCAGAGCTGAAGTGGTGATGTTGGGCTCACAAGGTGATTTGTGGAAGGATCCAAGATGTGACTTCTCAGGAAAATTAAGCCTTTTAGTGCACTCTGGGGCTCGACTAGCTTTTTTTTTTGATCAATGGCATTAGTTAAATTTAAACATGCTTTTACCAGAGTTTTTACAATATAATAATTACTGTCCATTTTTCAGAAGTAGTCTACTTATATTGTACAACACATGATCTAAATTAAGAACTACATTTAATATAATCAATTAACACTATTTACATTAATTAAGGCTACTATTCAAGTACTATTTTTAAAATAATGAAATTACTACACTTGAAGCACAAGCAAGCTGAAAGCATCAGCAGCCGCCCCTCCTGCCAGGCAGAGGTAACAAGTCTTCCATGTACACTCCAGCTACTCTCACAGCACTCCTGGGCTACTTTCATGAGATTCCACATCTCACTGAAGAATATTGGCCAAAAAATTATTTAATTTGGCCTCTAAAGGTAGTCATGGGTGAGATACTATGCCGCTGGTACCCTGAGAGCTCCTGGAACAAATGTTCTCTATCTTGGCATAATCGCAGTTCTGGGAAAGTGTTTCTTGCGCCGTGCCTGACAGCAATTTTTAGCTCATCCAGAAGCAGCACATAACCTGATGTTAATGATAATAAACCAGGCAAGACTAGGAAAGTGAAGGATATTCATAGATCCCAGTGATCATTGATTCAGCTATCTGAGATCTTAATTACTGGGTGTAGTCCAGTTGATGAAATTAAACCCAGATAATTTTGGGTGCCATTTCCTAGAACAAAAGTGGCATAGAATCATAGAATCACTATG
>VZZY01024286.1:0-15779 GCA_013400335.1 Eurystomus gularis
CCAAACCATTCTGTGATTCCATTCTATTATTCTATTTTTTAAAAATCAAATAAGTACAAGTTTTGGGAAACTTTCAGCAGATATCCACTGGTCACCCAGCCCACCCAGGTCCCACTTGCCCCTGAATCAGGGTCCTGGTGCAGACCCAAAGACACAACAGCATCAAACACCTCAAAAAAGAGCAGCAGGGGGATGTCCCCCCGCCCCAGAGCATCACTTGGGGGCTTCACCCCAAGCTGTGGGTCACCCCCTTGTTCTCACCCTGGGCTCTGGGTTTGGACCACACTGCAGAGGAGGAAGAGGACGGGGTTTCACCATGGACAGGCTGATTTCCAGCTCATCTCTCTTAATCCACAGCATTTTCAGGCAGTGGAAATGCACCTTTTTGATCTTGTTTCCTATTTCCCTCCACGTTGCAAGTGGGAGAGAAGGGGCTCGGGGGGTTCCCCACCGCACCTGCGGAAATGAAGAAGACAAAACAGTTTTTAGTGACCCAGTTTCACCAGAAAATGGAGTAATTTGCTGATATTTTAATTTATAGAGAGCAACTGGATTTGGTTGCGTGGCTGGGAAGGGAGATGTCTCAGCGAGGGGATTTCAGATCGTCCCGCATTTTGTTCCTGCTCCTGCTTAACTCCTCCTGGTCACGTTCTTAAAGTAAAATATAATTTTATGAGGTGTCTTTGAGGTGCTTTGTCCTAAATAAGCCCTTAACACTGATAGGGCTGGGAAGAAAGACCATCAAAAGGCAGCTGGGACTGTCTCCATCCCAGAAATAAAGGCTGAAGACAGTTAGAACATCCAGCCTGATTGCACTTGCAACTGAATAAAACCCCACAGTGGTTCCACATGTCATCCTGAGGGACAGCGATGGGGACCTGGGGGTTGCAGCTGGGTGGTGGCCCCAAGAATCATAGAATTGGAGCATCCCGGTCCCCTGGCATTCATCAGCAAGGCTGGGGAGAAATCCCCCGTGGCCAAGCTCTGCGTGTCCATCGGACATCCTCAAGATCAGTGTTCGTAACGGCCAGTCTTCCCGATAGGAAATAAACTCGTGGTATCCCTCGGAAATACTTCCTTGCGTCTTACGAACAAGGAGCCAGACCCTGGGATGTGGTATCACCCCCCTCCAGGGCACGTCAGCCCCAAATCATGGCTCCACGTGGAGATACTACAGGGAGGGTGAGCCTGGTGGGATGTCGGGTACCACCCCATCGCCTTCCCGGCCGTGCCCGGCTGGTGGGGAGGATTTTAATTGCCTCCGTTGGATTTGTCTTCCCTTTATTATCACGGGCAGCATCCTTTGGCTGCCGCGACGTCCTGCAGGAAGGAGCCCACGGCTCATCCCTCCTCTCTCCTTCCAGCCGCCCATCTGCTCACTGCATTTCTGTGTTGTAGCCTGGAAAAAAAAACAAAAGTCCTTTTCTTTTTAACTTTTCCACCCAAGCTGCATTTCCTAGATCTCTTTGAGCTGCCTCTTTCCCCATCCCGGACCTCCCCATCCTTCCCACCCCTCGCCCAGCATCACCCATAAACCCATTCCTGCTATCAAGGAACCTTATTTTATTTTTTTTTGGCATTTAGGTTAAAAAAATATCGAAGCCTCGAGAGAAGAAGAGTCCTTCCTCACCCGCGCGGCACCCAGCACTGGCTCCCCTTCGCTCCCGCGAATGCATCGTCCCACGTGTCGGGGGGACAATATTTTAATGATCTAAATAAATGAAGGTAAAATAAACCGAAGCCCTGAGTGTTAAACATGGGGCCCGCTGGGACGGTTCGGGCTCTATTAAAAAGCGCTGCACATTCCTCCGGTGACTCAGAGGTTTTTATGTGCTGAAGACGCCAGTGATGTAGCAGTTTTCCTTTCACGAAGCACCAAATGCTGGGGTTTGGGGGTTATTTTTTTTTTGGTGCCTTGTGGTTTAGTGGGTACCAGCCCCGGCTCCTTACTGGGAGGATGCTGGGACGCGCCTGGGGCACACAGAGGGTGCGAGGCTGCCGGGCGGGAGGAGAGATTTAGTTGCTTCTGAGCAAAGAAATCCCTTATAGTTTTTTTTTTATTATTATTATTGATTGCTGAACCTGTTTCATTAAACTTCAAGCCCTTTTCCCTGGTGCGAGCCCGGCCGGAGGCAGCGTGGATGGATCCCACGCCGGATGGATTCGTGCCGGTGCTTTGGGCTCAGAACCATTGTCCGCTCTCGGATGGGACCTTTGGCACCTTGAAACCCAAATCCTGCCCCAAATCCCCTCCCAGGACATCTGTGATGGGCCGATCCGGCTCCATCTCGGCACCTATGGTGTCTATCAGCGATGGCAATCTCCTAGAGATGCTGGTGGCAAATTCTCTCCCCTCCTGGAGACAGCTGCTCGATCGCACCCAGATGTCACCCATCAACAACCTGGGGGGGGGGACATGGAGGGTCCGGGTACTGGTGGGGACGAAGCTACATCCTCATCCCACGTCCGGCAGAAGGTGGGGACGCAAGAAAAGAGAGACAAAGATCCAATTAGGGGTGAAAAACTCATTTGTCCAGCCCGCGGTAGCGCGGCGGATGTCAGAGGTGGCTGCGGGGACTTTCCGACCACCTGATGGATGTTGTGGGGGCGGGGGGACACGGCCGCTTTTCTTCCCCCCCCCCCCGAAATAGCCGCCGGTGGGAAATGAGTCACCGGTTTCAATCTGGTTTCTCGCCAGCCTGGCCCCGCTGCCATCCATCAGACCGAGCAGATTTTTTTCCCCGGGAAAGGTTTTTTTTTTTCCTCGGGAAGGAGGAGACAAGGGGGTGCCGTGGCCCCAAAGCAAGAAGCGAGTAGATGGTTTGAACATCACCCTTCCCATCTTTCAAGTGCAGGCCCCAGGGGTTGGACATAAATGTGACAGTTGAGGAGGGCAAAGAGCCTCGGATGGCAATTTTTTAGCTGGTCCCAAGGTGCTGTCTGAGCCCCAAACCCACGTGCACGTATGTGAACGTGTCCACGCTTCCTGTGCCACAGGTTAAAAACTTCCCCCTACAAAGATCTTTCTCTGCCCGCAAGGGTTTTCTTGGGGTTTGCCTAAAGTCAAGAGTTTTTTTCCCTGAAAAAAATCAGCCTGTGGTGCTACTAATGTGATTTTCCCACACAGGGATCAAGCTCATCTCCAGCCGATCACCTGCTCATGGCGTGGAGGGGATGTACAAGGGATGATAAACCATCTGTTGGAGTGTATCTGGGGGCAGATTTCTCATTTTTCCCCTTCATTTGAACAAAACCAGCCCCACAGCCTTCTTTAACAGCTCCTCAACATCCCATCCTCCAGGCTTTGACCATCCCTGTGGCCTCCTGGTCCCTGTGTGGCCTCTCGGAGCTGAGCATGCCACACAACGCTCTAGATGTGGCTGCATGAGTGAGGAATAGAGAAGGGTAATGGCTTCAGGCACTGCTTCTGAAATTCAGATGTCCTCCTGGCTTTCTGGCACCGTTGTCTCACAGAATCACAGAATAGTGGAGGTTGGAAGGGACCTCTGGAGAGCATCTCGTCCAACCCTCCTGCTCCAGCAGGTCACCCACAGCAGGGGGCCCAGGATCGTGTCCAGGCACCTTTGGAATCTCTCCAGAGAAGGAGACTCCACAACCTCTCTGGGCAGCCTGGCACAGGCTCCCACACCCTCACACCAAACAAGTTTCTCTTCCTGCTCCCATGGAACCTCCTGGGTTCCACTTGGTGCCCGTTGCCCCTTGGCCTGTCCCTGGGCACCACTGACAAGAGTCTGGCCCCATCCTCTTGCCCCCCATGGGCCCTTGAGCTCTTGCTCAGCATTGATCAGATCCCCTCTGAGGCTTCTCTTGGGCAGCTCAGCAGCCCCAGGTCTTGATGGCCTTAATTCACCGGTAAGAGGTAATTTGTGAAAGGATGGGTGATATTTGGCAAAGTCTTATTGCTCCCCGTTCCAGCACTAATAAGCGGCTGCAGAAGGGTTTGAGCGACAGCTAGATGAGCGCAGTCAGGCTTTCCATCAAGCTGCAATTTCTAACATGATGACACGAGTACTTGGCGAGGCCCCACTGAGCCCCCACCACTCGCTGAGGTTGAGTGTTGAGCGGCAGAGCTCTTGTGTTACCGGCAATATCTCCTGCTGGTTTTATTTCTTGAGGAACATCTTCGTGGTTCTGCATGGAGAAGACCCCAGGTTGCTGTCCGACTGTGCTCTGCTTTGTGGTTTCATGCCGAGGTGGGTACGTGGTGATGGTGGTGGTAGCTAACATCCGTGTGTCCCGTGGGAGAATAGAGCTGTGGAGGGCAGAGCCATGGGGACGTTAGGGGATGGTGTGTCCCAGCATGAGGTGACCGGGAGGATGGTCTGAGATGCTGGCACTCTGGGGGTGAAAAATCACCTTGAATGGCAAATTTGGGGATGTTTGAAGAAAAGACATCACCCATCTTTGTATAGAGTTGATGTGACAGGACCCCCAACACTGGAGGAAAGGTGGGGGCTCCAGATCCATCTGTTCTCTAGACCCCTCACCAGCTTCGTTGCCCTTCTCTGGCCACGCTCCAGCCCCTCAATGTCCTTCTTGGAGTGAGGGGCCCAAAACTGACCCCAGGATTGGAGGTTGGGCCTCCCCAGTGCCCAGTCCAGGGGGACCATCCCTGCCCTGCTCCTGCTGGCCACACTAGTGCTGACACAAGCCAGGATGCTGGTGGCCTTCTTGGCCACCTGGGCACACACTGGCTCATCTCCAGCTGCCTGTTGACCAACCCTCCTCTGGTCCTTTTCCACCGGGCACTTTCCAGTCACTCTTCCCCCAGCCTGGAGCGTTGCAGGAGGTTCTTGTGACCCAAGTGCAGGACCTGACACTTGGCCTTGTTAATCCTCATCCCATTGGCCTTGACCCATCAATCCAGCTTGGCCAGACCCCTTTGTAGACCACTGCACCTCCCAGCAGATCAACACTGCCACTCGACTTGGTGTTGTCTGCAAATGTACGGAGGGCGCCTCAATCCCATTGCCCAGATCATTGATAAAGACAAAGAGAACTGGCCCCAATACTTCACCCCCACATTCAAGTTTGGGGTTCGCTGCCTGCTCCCACCCCTGCTCAGACCCTCCTGCTCGGTGCAGGCAGGTCTCCAGGCAACCCTTGGCATCCTTGGCAGGCCTGCCAGAGGTCTCCATGTGTGGTCCGGAGCCAGCACCTCCGTTAAGGTTTATCAGCAGTGAAGGATGCAAACAAGTTCCTGTTGCGCCCGGCAAGTCCTTGCCCAGCAGGACCTGGCCATCTGCGGTGTTTGGTGGCCATACAATCCCCCAGCTCAGCCCTGCTGGCCTTGCTCTCCTGCCCACCTCTGGGCAGTGCTACCTGAGCAGGGCTGGGAGAGGAGGTGATGCTGGAGGGGTTGTTCGTGGGTGGTGGAACCCAAGCGGGGCTGGGAGAGGAGGTGATGCTCAGGGGGATTGTTCCTGGGTGGTGGAACCCAAGCAGGGCTGGGAGAGGAGGTGATGCTCAGCAGGGTTGTTCCTGGGCAGGGACCCGGAGAGGAGAGGGAAGATGTTTTTCGTGATGGAGAGGACTTCTGCCCTGTAAACACCTAGAGCTGATAAGGAAAATAATCTGGCAGCATCCAAAAGCAAACATGGGAGGCATCACTCAGGGTCTGTCCTCAGCCCCCTCTGGCTGTGACATTTAAGGGATCCACAAGACCAGGGGAACAACAAAACTTCCCAGCTCCCCAAGTTTTCCAGCTCCTGCGTCCTCCAGGCAGCTTTTGAATCCTCTCCATGTTTCCCTTGCGCCAGATCCCATCTGCTTTATGTCTTCTTTCTGAAAGGGATCGTTGCTTTTCGCTGCTAATTGCCTGTCACTTCGAATCCTCCTGCTCCGCCTCACCAGGGATGCTCTTCCCCCCCACCCCCGAACGCTCGGTCGGGCTCAACTTTGAAACAGAAATGCCCCAAAACCTTAACAAAAAAATAAAACCCCGTATTTTCTATCCTAATTTTACAGAGGGTGAATTGTCCCCACATCCCAAACCCGTCCCCTCCCCAGTACTGCCGATGGGAGTTCAGCCGCTGGTACCCACCCGGACCTGGAAAAACCTGGAAAAGCTGCAAAAAATGGGTATTTCTCCTGCCTGCCACGCCGGCTTTGGGCACTTCAGCTGTCAATCATCCCCCCTTCACCCCTCCGTTAATTAGCAAGACCATAAACGACGTCACTCCGATGTCATTTGCTGCCTCCTGCTCCTGCCAGCTCAACAGCATCATCATCCCCGGCTCAAAGAAGGGACCATGGAGGCAAACCCCTTCGGCCACGTTAGGGGAGAAAGGGCTTCGGCGCTTAGAGAAATGCCAAGAAATGAATGTTTTGGGGGGCTGCAGAGGGACCGGCAGCTCCAGGAGCTTCTAAAATTACCCCAGGAGAGGACAAAAGAAGCACAAAAGCCACCTCGCTCCGGCTGGGTGGCTGCTCGGCTTCGCGTGAGAGCCAGGGGGAAATGTCCTTAATGAACAACCGAGTGGTTAAGGACGGGCTGAAGCAATATATGTGCATGTAACGTATGAAAAAAAATCAAAAATAAATATAAAATATAGATTTTTTTTAAAAAAATCAGCGTCCCTGTCTCCAGGCTGCCTGTGGGGCCAGCACAGCGTTGCTCGCCAACCCTATTTTCCCCTAAAATCAGCTCACATCTTGCCCCCAGCACCAGGCAGGTCCCTTCCAACCCCTCCTACGATGTTATTTCACCACTTTTTTTTGGCATTTTCATCCATTTCTAGTTGTTTGGGTTTTTTTTTCACCTGCCCAAGCAGGTCTCACCCAGGAGGGGTGAGCAACTATTTAACAGCCGAACCGAAAGGCGTTTCGCTCCCAGCCCCAGCCCTTCCCAGGGAGTCGTTACAAGAAATTACCAGGATAGGATGGCAGCAGATTTTATTATTTAATTGCCGAGGTGGGGCAAGGGAGAGACGTTCAGGGAGGAGGCTGAGGGAGGAAGGGGGGGTGGTCCTGGCTCCGTGCCGGGGATGAGCGTTACCGCTGCGGGTCACCTAAATGGGAAAAAAAAAAAAAATCTAAAAAAAAATGGGGTGCTGCTGGTTTGCAGGAGAAACCATTAAAGGCCGGGATGGATTTGGCCTTTCCAAACCAAAGGCAGCGGCCAAATCCTGCCCTCCGCTTCGCGAGGTGCCAGCGTGAGGCTGTGTCTGGCATTTCCATCAGCCGTGAAATGTAAAGTTGGAATTTTCTGCTCCCTCCCCGNGAGCCCAAAATCAATTATTCCCACCCGCGCGCTTGCCATCGATGCACGACGTGCTCGGTATTGCCGCAGCCGTGCCGGGGTAACGGGGTTGGGGACCCCCCACTTCACCTCCTGCCGGGGGTCTGAGGTGGGTAAGAGCCCTTTGGGAAGGGTTGGGGGGTGCCTTGTGGGTGGGTCTGGGGGCTAACCCAGCTGCTGGTGCCTTCCGGTCATTGTGACCCCCCCCCAGATCTGGAGCAGGGCACACCTCCATCCTGACCTTTGGACACGGCACCTTTGGATACCCACGAGGCCTCATCCTTCACCACCTTTCGGGGCTGCCTCCCTAGGTTTTGGGGAGAAGGAAAGGGAAGGGATGAAGGATGCAGGAGCAAGGCCGGGGGGGGCGGAGGAAGGATGCTCATCGACGGTCCCCAGCTGCCGGCTGGCGCATCCCTCCGCCGGCAGCCCCCGGGGGTGGGCTCAGCGCCGACGCACGTGTTCGGGGAGGGAGGTGTGGGGATGCGTGTGTACACCGTCTATATATACCACCGTGGCACAGGCGCCGGAGGAGTCACAGATCAGAGGAGCCGGCAGCCGACAGCACACCCGCAGGTAGGAAAATCCGCTTTAATTTCCCATCCGAGGGGGGCTTGGCTGGGTTTGTTTCACCCGAGGATGCTTCGTCCAGCTTCGATCCGCCGACAGAATATTCCCCACGCCGCCAAGGGTTAAATAAAATATCTTCCCGGGAGGGAGAAATCCATCCCCGCTATCCCAAGAGAGGAAAAGTTTCAGCTTCACCGGCCAGCCCCAAAAATCCACCCAAGTGGAGCCAGAGGGATGCAACAAGAGTCGGGGCGGGCGGCCTGCCCGGAGCTGGGAGGGAGCCCAGGGGGTGATGCGGGTTCCTCCGGGATGAGGAGGATTTTCTTAGGGGATTCTGTGGGGGACCTGCCGCACCACGAGTTTCCCCATCCAGGATTTCCACCCTTTTTTCTTCCTGGCAGGACTTCACCGGGCTCACCGCGGGATGCTCCGGGAGATGCCCGGCTTGTGAACAATCCCTTTTTCCCTCCCCAAAAAGGAGGGAAAATGAGGGGTTTGGGGTTGCTTCGGATTTTTTTTTTTAGCCCTTCCAAAAAGCGGGAATGAAGGGCTGAGACGCGGGGATGTGGGGAGAAACGCTCTTCCCAAGCTTTTGTACCTCTGAACAGCCTTTCTCAGGCTCTCGAGCCCACATCTGTGTTTATAGTCGCGCTGCGGCTCCTAATTTCGGCCAATTATGGCCAATTACCTGATTGAGGGGGATCGACAAAAGGAAGCGTTTATTTTTCTGGCGAGTGCCGGGCATCTGTAGCCAAAAAAGCCCCCCTTCCTTCTCCCAAATCCCTCCGTTTCTCCCTAAAATCCCCCCCAGAAGCTGCCGGCACAAAGCCGCGCATCGCCAGGGTTTGGGGGAGCCAGGGGAGCGGTTGAGGCGGTGCCAGTGGGGGACACTGTTGGACAATATTGTGCTTTTTCGCCTGGAAAAAGCTTTGACTCCTTCGATGCTGGCTCCCAGGGGCCGCGTCCTGCCCGGTCGCATCTCCCTTGCCCTCCCCATCAGGGCCTCGGCTTTGGGCAGCGGGGGAATTAGCGGGGAAATAAATGAATTTGGGGCTGGTTTTGCTCCGGGAGTGGGAAGCGAGATGCTCCTAAATGTGGTCCTCAGGTGGTGGGACTGATCCTGACCTGAGGAAGCGACAGCATCGCTGCCATTGGCCCCTTGGAGAAGGTGTTTGGGGAAGGACGGCAGTCCCACTGCTGGGAAAATCCCTGCTGTTAGCATCTCCCATGGGAAGAGAGGCTGGAATATCCCTGGGGAGAGGCGGGGAGCATCTCCCCAGCGCTGCCTGTGAGCGCCCAACCCAAATCACAGCAAATCAAGCGAATAAAAAAAAAAAACCAAAACCCATCTCCGCAAGCACCTGCTTCCCCTTCCACCTCTTCTCCTCGGCTTCTCCGCTTCCCGCATCCTTCCCACCGCCCCCCGAATCAGCCCTTTTATTTGGCTGCATCTCCCACATCATCCCAGCCGGAGCGATAAATAAAAGCCGCTTGTCCTGCCGGATAACCAGACCCCGCCGTTATCTGCGCCGCAGGCCGGATCTCTAGGAAAAAAAAAAACCTCTTTTTTTTAATCCCCAAATATTAATGAGGGTAATTCCACTGGATTGAGAACTCCGGAGGATGGGCAGCCCGTAGCAGCTGGGGGGGTCCCAAAGCTGTTTTATGGGATGGAGCAGCCGTATCCTGACACCCCCACTGGCATGGAGAGGTTGGATTTTGGGGGAGGACGCGGAAGGTTTGTGCCCAGGAGGAGTCTCGGTGTCCCAGGAGCTACAGGGGTGGCTGTGGTACGACGCTGGGGCTCTCACATCCTTCGCCAGGGTCGATGGCCTCCGCAGACAGGGGGGCAGCGGGGCCGGCCGGTGCATCCCTTGGGAAATAGAGCCCAGGCTTGGTTTTCCCAGAGGAAAAAATGGGGGGAAATAGGAAAGAAATGGGGAAAAAATGGGGAAAATAGGAAAAGGATGGGGGGGGGGACAGGAGGAAAATAGGGGAAAAAACGGGGGGAAATGAGAAAAAATGGGGGAAAATGGGGGGGGAAATTGAAAANAAATAGGGGAAAAAACGGGGGGAAATGAGAAAAAATGGGGGAAAATGGGGGGGGAAATTGAAAAAAAATGGGAAAAATGGAAAAAAATGGGGGAAAATGGGGAAAAAAAGGCATCCTTCTTCTCGTGGGGCTGTAGCCGCGACACTCAGAAAGGGGCTTTGTGCCACCCCCCCGCGCCCCACACGGCAAAGGGAAAAATCCACCGCGCTCGCTCCTGCCCTGCAAAGGGGTGGACTGGGTTTGGGGGGGCACCGAGGCGCAGAGCGGGGGTCGCCTCCCCTCCGGCCCAGCCCGGTGATGCCGGCGGGGGAACCGCCGCCCGATAGCATCTTTCCATTAAGCGGGAAGAAAAGCCCAGCCGTAATCTGGGAGCCTCCACCGCGGCCAGATGTGACCTGCTTTCCCCAGGACGGGGGGCTTGGTGTCTCCTGGGGACATGGGGACAAGGTTGGGGAGGGGGGGGGTGGGTTGTGGCCCCATTCCCCAGCCTCGCCCAACACCCTGTTTGGGGCTGAGGGGTTTTTCTGGGGGGGGTTGCCCTCTTCTCAGGAGCTTTGTGCCAAGCCTCTGACTCACGCCAGCCGGTTTTAATGAGACTCAAGGAAGATTAAGCTTTAATTCCTGCTCCTTATCAGCTTCCCCCTCGTTCCCGCCGGCACATGACAACTGGGAGCGGCCAGGCTCTGTGTCAGGGGACAAAAGGTGACCCTGATAACTTCTGGAGACCCCGGCGGATGTTCCGCTTCTGTTATAAGGAGCGAGGGTGTCTCCTCACCTTGGTGGGGTGGGAAATAAATGAGGACCCTCTGCCCAGGTGTTCAACCTTCCCCCCCACCACAGCAACCCAAAATGCTGCTGGAGCAACACATGGATTGCAAAGGCACCATCACTGAGGTCTTCCTCACCTCCGAGCATCCTGGTAGGGGGGTTTCTGGGTGCTGCTGCAGCACTGGAGGGACCTCAGTGCCACCAAGTGTAGCACTAACCTTCACGTCCCCATCCTGCACCTCGCCATCACCCCCATCTCAGCCCCTTGCTGGCTGATAAAGCTGGTGCCGTGAAGCACCAGGACCCACTCGCAAAGACCATGGGAGTGTCAGATCCCTTTTCCCAGTGGGATGAGGACAAGGGAGATGTCAGAAGGACCATCCCTCCTGTTTGCAGGTGGCCATGGGGATGCATTGGGCCAAGTCGCCAAGAATTGGGAGGGAAGCGCATGCCCTTGGTCATGTCACTTAATTACTGCCTGTCACTGATGTTGCCAGATGGGACATGGAATCATAGAATCATTTAGGTTGAAAAAGATCTCTAGGATCATGGAGTCCAACCTTCACCCCAACATCTCCCTGACCCCTGTCCCGATGCACCGCATCTACTTGTTTTTTGAACACCTCCAGGGATGGTGACTCTGCCACTTCCCTGGGCAGCCTGTTCCAGTGCCCAGGGGGGTTCTTTGGGAACTGGCTCTGCTGCTCCATGCCAGCTGGGCTCAGATCCCAGCAATCCTTGCCAGCAGCAATGGCTGAACCCTCCTGAGATAGGAACAGGGGTGGCAGCACCCCACAAGTGGCCAGGAGAGGAAACCAGAGCAGGACATCCTCTCCTGACCCCGGTGATGCTCGGATACGGAGTGTCCTGCTCAGGGGACAGCCGGGGACGTGCTGCCCCACCACGTCCACCTGCTAAAATAAGCCCCGGCTGGGACTCGTGCCATGAGATCGCCTGGAAAACATTAAACCGGGACACGCCGGATCTGTTTAGGGGATGAGGAGGCGGCCGGGCTCCTGTTCCGAAAGGGTAGTTTGGGGAGGGGGACTGGGAGCAGGCGTGTTTGGAGGGGGGTGAGGGAGGACGGGCTGAGACCGGGCACATTTCGGTGCAGGTGCCGGTGCCTGACGGGTCTTGTCTCTCCCGCGCCGCAGCCGCTGCCGGTGCCGCCATGAGGGCTGTGCTCTGGGACCTGCTGCTGCTCTGCCTCTTCGCCCGGGCGCGGGGCGACTGCCGGGGGGACTGTCTGCACTGCGACCGCCAGCTCTACCACGACAGCTTCGACGTCCTCGTAAGTCCCCGCTGGCTTGTCCCCCTCCGTGGGCAGCACCCCTGGGGGTAGCACCCATGGGTGCTGTGCCAGCTGCATCCCCCCCAACCGGCGCTGGGTGGGCACCTTCTGCCCTGAGCTGGGTTGGGGTTTGGGGTCTAGGGGGGGGTTTGGCTGCTGGTTCATAGAATTGTTTAGGTTGGAAGAGACCTCTAGGATCATCAAGTCCAACCTTCATGCCAACATCTCCCTGACCCCTAGCCCATGTCCTGAAGCACCACATCTACTCGTTTTTTGGACGCCTCCAGGGATGGGGACTCCACCATCTCCCTGGGTAGCCTGTCCCAGCCTCGAGGGGAAGGTGCCACCTGCCATCATTGTCCCTCCTCCCAGGGCCAGATGGTCCTGAGGGAAAGTGTAGAACCCAAATCAGCTGCTGGGAGTGACAGGGACAAGGCTGCAGTGGTCTAAGGAAGGTCCCAAGACCCCGAGCTCCCCCGGCTTTCCTGCTGCACCATCGCTGTCACCACCTACACCAACTGCAGACCCCTCCCCAACCTCCACCCCGTCCTCCAAGGAGCCACCAAATGCCTCTCTGAGCCCCATCAAGGTGGAACCAGCTTTGCAGATGGCCAGCGAGCCACGGGCACCCTGCAGCCCCTCTTGCCTTCTTGATTTGCCTCCAACACTAGATGGAAAGAGCCATTAAAGAGCATTTTGGGGGTTTTTCCAGCCCTTAATCCTTTTTATTCCTCTCTGCTGAGCCGTGTCCATGCCCTGGCCCATTTCTTTCCCTCCCGTTCCTCCTCCACCCCCACGGGACTTTCCATCACCTCCCCCTCGCCCACTCACCCATTTATTAGCGATGATAAATCACAGTGGGTTGAGATGTCCACCCAAAAGGAGCCAGCAGCTCAGGAAAGGCTGGGAAATGTCCACCCCCCTGAAAACCAGGAGGGGACCAAAGACTTCCAGGGCTCCATGGAGATGCTGAAGCCACCTCAGTGCCAACCCCTTGCTGGCGAAGTCTTCTGCAATCACACCTCGCTGCAGCCACCATGTTCTGGGGCTTGATCGCCCTGGTTTTGCCCCAGAATGTTGTTTTGCAGTCTGAAGGCACCAACGTCTCTGTAGCGACCACCCCATTCCTGCCTGGTCCTACTTCTGGAGCTGCGTTTTTGCTCTGTCTTCTGCGGCCAGCAAGATGGAGAGGAGATGGGCTGGTTGGTGGCTCACGGGTCCCGTGCAAGACTGTATCTCAGGAGTGGTTTGAACCAGGAGCAGAGGAATCTGGCATCTTTTGAGGCTCTATTTCAGCTGGAAGAGGCATCATAGTGGGATTTGATACAACCCTCCACCATTTCTAAAGCAATGGCCAAGGAAGTCCCATCGGCGTTGTGGTTGATCCCATCCTTCAGAGGCAGAAATAGGAGATGCCTGCACCAGCATTGCAGCTGGCAGGACAGGGACCAGCTGATGGAGCTGGTCTTCAAGATGTGGATGAATCACCTACGTCCTGGTCTCCAGAGTCATCTAGGGATGGTGCAAACCCACAGTGGCACCGTTAATGCCAACCGAAGATCAGGAGGAGCCTCCCCAGGTCATTTTGGCACTGGACGTGGAGAAACATTGGCTGGTGTTTGCTGAGGACTGCCAAAACTCTGCGAGCAGAAGCCATTTCCATGTGAATTAAGACCACAGCACAATGACCAAGGACTCTGAGATGTTCATGGTGCTGTTTTGCAGATGGATGATAGGACCATTGACGGTCTTCAGCCTGATGCCTGGGGTCATTCCTCCTGAAGCCTACTGGCTGGTGCTCATCAGAGCTGTTACCTGCACGTGATCCTTCACCTCACATCTCCAACACGGGCCACCATCAGGACACTGTCTATCAGCCATTGACCTTGCCAAAGCCTTGGAGCTCTCAGGACAGGATCTTGGTGCAGCGCAGGATGCTCTTGGTGTCTCCACAAGGACCCTCCTAGGTGTTCCAGCCTACAAGACCTTCATCACCACCTCACTTTGGGACAACTATTTTTCTTTTGTCTTTTTTTCTGAAGAGCCCATCTGCCCTTGGGGGTGGAAAGAGCCAATTGCTGCAGAGCCACGTGCTCGAGCTGTGGCCCTGAGACACCACGTTGCAGCACCTCTCACCTGGTGAAGTAATGAACCCACGCTGAAGAGGGTCTTTGGAAGGTTTTGGTCCTGCAGATGGTCTATAGCAATGAGACACGCCAACGTGCTTCAACAAGGGGTCCCCTGGCTGGTGTTAAGCATTTAAGAGAGTCCACCATGAAGATAACACTGGGATGGAGACACTCCAAGGCGAGGGAAGACAACCCTTCCTTTCTGGGCCCTCCAGCCTTGGTTTCTTTGGGCATTTATTAAGTTTGGTTCTTCTATGATATCGTCCTGAATGGTTTCCTGTGGGTGCTGGTTTTGGTGGTACCAGCCCACTTGGGGCTATCACCCCACGGTGGGGCTGGATCTGTGCCCTGCTTTGGTGCCCGAGGCCTCTTGGAAAGAGATGAGACACAAACGTGGTGGAATGCACCCATGGGTGCTGAGGAAGCCCAGTGGGACCTCTTCATGAGGCTGGTTTTGATGGGCTTTGAAGGGGCATGGCAATTAGGGCAGGTTCCTGGGAGGAGGCAGATGTCACACCTGTCTTTGAGGAAGGCATGAAGGAGGATCTGGGAAGCTATGGGCTGGTTGGCCTCACCTCAATCCCTGGGGAGGTGGTGGAGCGCATCATCCTGCAAAGCATTTCCAAATGTCTGAAGGACAAGAAGGTCATCGGGAGCAGCCAGCATGGATTTATGAAAGGGAAATTGTGCTTCACCAACCCAATAGCTTTCTGCAGTAAGACAACCAGCTTGTCTTTTCATCAGGCTTTGACACTGTCTCCCATGACATCCTCGTAGACAAGCTGCTGAAGCACAGGGCAGAGAAATGGGCAGTGAGGTGGACTGAAACCTGGAGGATCTTGACATCTTCATTAATGACTGGGATGATGGGGCAGACACACCCTCAGCAATTAGCAGATGATGCAAAGGTGGGAGTCATGGATGGTAGACCACAGGGTCATGCAGCCATGCAGAGGAACCTTGCCAGGCTGGAGAAATGGCCTGGTCGGAACCTCGTGAAGTTTAACAAAGTGGAGAGCAAAGCCCTGCCCCTGGGGAGGAACAACCCCAGGCACCAGGACATGCCATGGGCACACAAGAGAGGTCCCTTCCCATCTCCACCATCCCATGACTTGGTGATTTTTTTGGGCTCATGTCTGGCTGAAGAACTCAACAGTGTGGACCATGAAGTAGTGGGATGGGAGCATGGACATCAGTTGAGAAGTGTGGAGCATGTCCAGCGTAAAGCAGACCCTGTCTAGGGAGGGTCGGGAAGGAGATGCTGAGCAGCTGCCATGGCTCCCACCACTGCCATCACCTCTGAGAGTCCAGGAAGGGGCTTTGGGAGGAGACACCTCACCAAATGAGACGAGGCAAGGGCTGATGAGCTGCTGGCACCTTTCCATGGGTGTCTTCCAATGCGATGCATCACTGGATGGGCTGGGAGTGGGGGAATTTCTGAGTGTCTGGCATTTGGGGAACACCATCCACCAGTCTGGTGTCCTGGAGGCCCGGGGTGACCAAAACCCTTCTGACACTCAACTCCAAGAAGGACCTTGAGGGTCTGGAGCGTGTCCAGAGAAGGGTAACGAAGCTGGGGAAGGGTCTAGAGCAGGAGTGTGGTGAGGAGCAGCTGAGGGACCTGGGGGTGTTGAGCCTGGAGAAAAGGAGGCTCAGGGGAGACCTTCTGGCTGAAAGGAGAAAGTCTGCCTGAAAAGGAGGTTGGAG
>VZZY01024287.1:6350-84752 GCA_013400335.1 Eurystomus gularis
CAAAGTGCAGAACCTAGCATTTGGCCTTACTGAAACTCATACAATTGGTCTTGGCCCATTGATCCCTCTGCAGAGCCTCCCTACCCTCAAGCAGATCAACACTTCCACCCAGCTTGGTGTAGTCTGTAAACTTACTAAGGCTGCACATGATCCCCCATCCAGATCACTGATAAATATGTTAAACAGGACTGGACCTATTACTGATCCCTGGGGAACACCAGTTGTGACTGGTCACCAACTGGATTTAACTCCATTTACCACAACACCTTGGGCTCGGCCATCCAGCCAGTGTTGTACGCAGTGAAATGTATGCCTGTCCAAGCCATAAGCAGCTGGTTTATCCAGGAGAATTCTGTGGAAAACATAGAATCATAGAATGGTTTGGGTTGGAAGGGACCTTAAAGATCATGTAGTTCCAACCCCCTTGCTGTGGGCAGGGACACCTCCCACTAGACCAGGTTATGCAAGGCCCCATCCAACCTGGCCTTGAACAGATCCAACAGTATCAAAGGCTTTACCAAAGTCCAGATAGACATTAGTAAAGTCATCTACAGCCTTTCCCTTACCCACTAAGTGGGTGGCCATGTTGTAGAAGGAGATCAGGTTAGTCAGGCAGGACCTGCCTTTCATAAACTCATGCTGACTGGGCCTGATCATCTGGTAGTCCTGCATGTACTGTGTAATGGTACTCAGGATAATCTGCTCCATCAGCTTCCCTAGCACCGAAGTTAAACTGACAAGCCTGTAGTTTCCTGGATCTTCCTTCTGGCCCTTCTTGCAGATGGGTGTCACATTGGCTAACTTACAATCTACTCAACCTCCCCAGTCAGCCAGAACTGCTGAAAAATGATGCAAAGTGGCTTGGTGAGCACCTCTGCCAGGTGACTAATTTTTCTGTTTTACCTGTGATTGATCTCCATTTGTACCTTAATTAGTCATTCATTTTTTGTACTTATCAGTGATGTTTTAATTTGGAAACTGCATATGGAACTGTCATGAACCTTCAGCTGTTTACCACCTATTTAGGCAACCGTATCATTTGGTTCATTTTATAAATAGGCTTTGATCCCAATGATTCTCCACAGATAAATCCCAGAGAGAATGGTCTTCCTTATATTTTTAACGCTCATTAATTTTTTTCTGCTAACATAGGAAGCAAATAGACTAGGTATGTAAAGCAATACTTTCCTTGTTATAGATTATCACAAATACAGATAGTCTTGAGAGAAAAAGTAATTTCCAGGTTTTCTTCAGTAAGCCTGTTACTTAATATAAACTTTTACTTTCATTTTCATTGTATGTTTTACTGATCCAGATAGTGTCCCTAGCTTTTTGGTGTTTCCCATATGTTTTTACTCCCTCTACAAAAATTATATAGATTCCTTCATTTCTCCATGAAGATTATTCTGAGTTCACATACATTGATAATAATAATAATAATGATTATTTTTAGTGTTACAAGTGATATTCTCACCTATAATGCTCCTTCTGATTATTGTATTGGAAAATAAGACTAATTTATGACCTGGAGACCCTGCTTTAACTTGCATGAGGTATGCCCGAAGTGCTGTACCTTATTTCCTGAGGCTGAATTCACAAATAAACAGTGGCAGATCTCAGGTGTCAGTCACCACCAGTATTAAGTACAAAAGGCCTCTCAGTCCTTCCTGTTCTCTGCCCAGTTCACCCAGATTTCCTATAGAAAATTTTTAACAGTATTGAGAACTACTGTTCTATGCATGGTCACAGATATATCAGTTTTGCAACAGTAAGAAATATAATGTCTTTTTTTGTGCTAAAGTTTTCCTTCTATCTGCTCAGTAAAACGCTACATGCTGGTTGTTCTGTGATGTCTCCTGCATCACAGTATGTCTTACAGAAAGACAAAATTTCACCAACCTTCTAAAAACTACCTGTACAATCTCAGCTCTGTATCATAGATTAAGATCACTGAAGGATTGGGCCCTCTTCTATTTTGCTGCCCAAAAGTGTGATCTTTCTGGTTACAGTCTTCAGCCTCCCAGCCAGTTCTCATGAATTGTTCTACATGTCAATTAGTTTGTAAGAAAAATTTTCATTGCTTTTCAGTACAGAAGCTACAGTTCATGGCTAACTTAACTACCACAAATCTGTAGTTTAACCATGTTAAAGGGAGATAGATATGATAGGAATCTATATGATATCCAAATTTGTGATATGCGCCTTTGAAGGAGTAATGGCTTGCTTAAAAACACAAATAAAAATTTGCAATCCACTTCTGAGGATATCATTTACTATGTTTTCATACTTTGTAGTGATTGGCTGACAGCTACTTCTTGACACCATTATATCTACATTTTCTCTACCAGCCCTGTGATCGGCTGCTTACCTCCTTCAGACCGGGGAGTGCTCAAAAATAGAAATGTATAGATTTATAAAATATATACATATGTAGAAATGTATAGATAAAAATTATGTACAAATATATATGTTTTTTTACATATACTCCTATATGTACATTATGTGGATACACTTATATACATATGAATGTTTATAAAGCTATAGAAATTAAATCTCCACAGACATAAAAACTAGGCACAAAATGGATAAAACCTTCCTTAATAACAGATAATTGAATGAATAATTGAAGTTTAAATATTAATAGAAACAAAGCTGCAGAATAAGCCCTGGCAAGTCTGGGACGGTGTGGGTGACCTCCAGGAGGCAGAGGGACACCAAAAGAGAACATGGACAAGTCAAAACATGGATGAAGGCAAATGTACCCTCTAAGGAGGCCCAACAAGGGGTCCCCAGTGCAAATCCTATCACGTACAAGGAATAGTTCAATCTTGTGAGCTGGGCTGAGAGGCGCCTTCACCCAGGCCCAATCCAGCAGGGTTGCAGGCTTACTGGAGCAGACTTTGGCCTTTACATGGTGCTGCAAGACACAGACAAGTTTTCTTATAAAAATGGAAAACCTGAAAAAAAATGCCAGCTTCAGAAGAATGTGTGTGCGGGGATAATAAGACCCAAAGGGCATCCTCAAAGTATCACAGGAGCTAGAAGAAATGGTCAATGGGCCCACGAACCACAAACTTTATTTTGAAGTAGGTGTCACACAGAGAGGGAGTGTAGTGATTGAAGGGAGCTCCCTTTCCTCATGGAAGACGTTTAATGATATAAACGATAATCATTATAAAATTAAACCTGAATGCAGCAAAGCACTTAGATTAAAATTATGTTGGTAACAGCATCATTTGAGCTCAAGCTCTCGAAAAATGCAATTATCTCTGCTTCTACAAGTTATGTTCAAAGAAAAACTAATATAAATTGATCCAAGCTATTTGCAAATTTCAGTTAGGAGACTCAAGCTTCACTGGCTTCTCTGAATCTCTACAATATCTATCAGCATCATTTTCCATTTGGGCTACAAGATAAACAGCTTCCTAGTTTTTAGTTTTACTGGCTGTTGCCTACATGTTGCAAATGTGATTTGACTAGAGTCCTCAGTGTCTGTCTCATACATCATATATTGACTGATTTATTGGCAAATTTCTTCAAGGTAATATCTTGTTTTTGTTGTGACTGAAATTTATTAACAAGGTAGTTTGAAATACCAGATGACTGGAGAAGACTTTATCACAACACTGCATTAATATTTTCTTAATTACCTTCATCCAAGGTCTAGACTACCTCTATTAAAAGAATCCACAAATACTCTCATTGCTTCAGCACAGTCTTTGTATACTAATTTCAAAGAGGCATGTCTGTGTAATTTGTAATTTCCTTCATAGTGATGCACCAATGGACACAAATTGTTAATTAAGCGGTTTGAGAAACAACAGTGGCGTTCAGCATTTCCTTAAAAGTGCTGATGTTACTTTCCACAATGTTAGGAAACAATGCTGCTGATCAGCATAAACTATTGCTAAGACTCTGAAATTTGGTTATGTGTAAACTTTCTAGAGGATGATAGGAGTAAACTCCATTGATCTGTGCAAAGATTTCACATTAGCAAGGAAAAGCTGGAAACTGACCAAATACTTCTTTTTTTCTTTTTTTTTTTTTTTCAGGTTCACATAAGATAATTTAATATTGATTCACTGGAAATAAAATCTTCCATATTTATATTCTCTAGATTTTCTCTCTTGTCTTCTACTGCTATCCTACCTAGATGTGGACAAAGCCTGATCATGAGGTCAGGTGGCATTGCATTGAGTGTTATTTGTGGTGCTGAAATTTTTGTGATTCGGCTATGACTACCACAACAGAAAGAGGAGATACGGTCACTTTATCCCTCAAGCTCTTGTTTCTAGGTTGAATATGTAATAAAGTGACTAGGAAAGACATAGAGACACAGAAAGCTTGAATGAATTAGCCACTAAGTTAATCTAGAAAAAAAAACCACGTTAAATGGTGACTCCTCTCTTCTTGATATAGTGGAACAAAAGAAAAATGGAAACACCATAGGACAAAAAGGATTCTCTATACGGAGTAAAGGGGTACTGAACTGAGCAGATTGGGCAGGTGTCCTGTTGACTGAAGGAAACAGTGCCGTGTAGGCTTAAATTTAAAACTTGAGTGCAAACACTAGAATGACATTTATGCATTCATGTGACTGGCTTTTTTGACAAAAGACATCTTTTGATTACTGTCCACATATTATTCTGATCCATATCATGTTATTTATGACATGATATTCTTGTCTTTGCTACTTGTGGCAAATTATTCTTCCACAGGAAGTTGTAGTGATCTTTTGGCTACTAAGTGATCTAAAAAAAAATTGTAGATGGTCTAAGAAGAAGCATTCGTAACATCCAGAATGAGGAAAAAAACCCAAAACCAACAATAAAAAAACCACCAACCACCAACAAAAAAGTGCCATCCTCCCCTCCCTCAAAAATCAACAAAATAGTAGAGAGTTAAAAAGTTCAAAAGGGTCCATTGAACTGTGGAAAAAAATTGGTCTTGTACTGTGTGTATTAGAATAAAAACTAGCCATTTTTAAGAATGACCATGTTGGAGGTGAAAAAAAAACCAACCTGTAACTCCTCTGAAACCAGAGATGTTTATTAACTTTTTACCACTATTAAGTAAATTTTAAGGGTTCTAAATATGTTGTGGGTCAGTTGTGAAGGGTATTGGGAAACTAGGTTCTAGGTTTGAACTACCTTGCATTTAAATCTTGATTTTACACATGGAAATATAACTAAAAATGTTACATCGATATTTTCATTACAGTACATCTTGTGGTTCTTTATCATGTTAATTTTAATTGTGGAATTTATATTTTCAGGTTGAAAGCCCAATCAGAATCAAAATAGGCTTGACTTGAATGTAGAATAGGGTTCAATGCAGCTGTTCTGCTTGAAAGCCTTTAAAATTAAAATTTATGTATGTAAATAACATCAGGTCTTCTACAATTATGTTGACTTGTACAATGGTCCAAAAGGCTCACAGACTTTCGGAGGGACAGGTAATTCATGTCCGTTAAATATACCCTATTAAAGGATTTAATGTTTTTATGCAGTTTTTATTTAAAGAACATCACCTTGCTCCTCAGAAGGAAGCCATATTAATAAGTGAAAAAGTGGTATCAAATTTAATTACAGACTGTTAGTATATGTCATTGATGTCACATACAAATGTGTTTCACTATTCAATGGTTTTAAGGTCATTTAAAAAACCCACAAAAAACAGAACAACCAAAAACACCAAAGAAACAAAATGACTTGTCTTACAGTTTTAAGCCCAACACACAGAGCAGTAACTCAGAGCTTCAGAGAACCACAGTGAAGTGATTATTGAATTTGTGAAATGTGAGAACACCTGGCTTGGAGCAACTCAGATGGCAGGTTTTTTAGTCTGGATCTGAATGGCAGCCACAGCTACAAACTGCAAATATTTTTAAACGTGGATGGACTCACACATAAGGAAGATTTTACTTACCTTTTTTTCATGTTTACTTGTTGTATAGGCCAATATTAACAAGCAGAAAGATGTAATTACCTGATTTGACTTTCAGAGATAAAATGAATCTGTATATAAAGTCAAGATTTATAGCTAGAACAGTGGAATAAGTTCTAAAACGTACCATTGGAAGGAATTCAGTATAACATATAGCTTTATTCCTTGGTATCTTCAGAGACTACATATCAGATCTACCCTTATTTTCTTAAGGCTAAAAGCTCAAAGCTTTGTAGAACACTTTGTATGGAAAGGAACCACTCCAGACTGTTGGGAATGTAAGATGTTCAGAGTTTGAAATACAGTGTCTGTGAATTAAATCAATGTCTATCTTTTCCTTTCTTTTAGATTGCTTTAGCAAGGTGTTGATTAAACTCTGATGAGGACTGCTCTTGCAATTAACACTAAATGATATTTGTTAATTGGCTTCTTTTGAAGCAAACTAGGTTTTTTCTTCTACTACCCTCTGTGAACCTTGTGAATTGATATGTAGAGTAAGGATAGTGAAAATTGACTGTGGAGGGACTGACACTTCAAAATTCAATCTAATTACTACAGCTACAGCTGACATTAGAATTTAAATAATGAAAGCAAAAAGACTTATATATGGTACTTAAGTCAACAATTAGCCAAAATGTCATTCCTGTAATATGTTTATTTGTTTATTATTTAGATTTATTTGTATATGACTTAAATAAAAATGAACAAACAAAACCAAAACCCTCAAATCAAAAAACCCTAACAACAACAACAAAATACCAACCCAAGGACACAGAATCATAGAATAGTTTGGATGGAGGTGACACATTGGCATATGTTCCTGATTTCCTCTGTAAAATTTAAGATTTATATGAAAGAAAAAAGCTCATCATTATTTCTTATATGTTTGATATGCCTTATTACATAACTAATAATTTAAAAAAGTAAAATCCAATAACTATAAACAACAGAAAAAAAGTCAGTCCTGTCATTATTGAGCTGAATTCAATTGGTTTCTGGAAGAGAAGTAAATTGTAATTTCTCAACTAAAGATTTAGGTAAAAAACTGTTAGGATATAGAAGAAATATATTCTGTAAGTAAAGAATTTCACACTTAAATAATTTAAAATATATACCAAAATTCAGCCAAAGAACAGCTTGTTATTAAATGAGGTACCTTTGAGTATGTTTCCCCATTCTAGGAATGGTTGTGAGAACTGACTTAAAAAAATTGTTTTTCAGATGGAACGGGTTTTTAAATTGATTTTCAGATAGACTGAATCTAAACAAACAGGAAAGATTTCTCATCTTAACAGTAATTTTGATAATTATGGTTTAGGTCACTGCAAATCCTTCAGCTAACTATGTTTCACAGTTTTCTATGGAAAGAAAGTGTCATAGGAGCCTTCAAGTCCTACCTTGGCCAGATGCATGACCTGTGCCCTGGTATGACAGCCTTGCCCCTACCTTCCCTCTCTGATTCAGACAGTGTGGTCTGGGCTCAGAAGCCAGAAATGGCTCTTCTCTTCCACCTTGAAGGATGTGAAATGGTGGTCTTTCTTCAAGAATATTGATTTTGTTGATACGGATTGAGGAAGAGAACGGTGATACTGTTTCAGTGATCTGTGCACTCCTGCAGTTTAATTTTTCTCTGATTCTAGAGAGAAGTGTTATTCTTAGAAGACCACCAAGTTTGTTCAGGTAAGATACCTCCCTATTTTTCCCAGGAATAAAGGGAAAGCTGGGAGAGAGGACTAGGAAGACAACCCCATCCTGGTGGCTGAAAGAGTGGTCTAAAGTGTATGATGAGCATTGATACTGGTCTCAGCTTTCAGGACATTTGTATGCTTAATATAACAGCTGTGTTTTACAACTTGCAGTGAAGTTACTGATAGCATGCACAGAAGAATCAATATCCTGCTGTACGTTTTTAGTAGACCAGTCTACTTTACGATTGAATTAGTAGGTCAGGGACAAAGGAGGACTTGTGAAATGGCAATGTATAAGAAAGGGCAGCAAAATATATTTTTTCCTCCCATGACAATGTTAATTCAGTATAAAATAGCACAACAATGCTATTCAGACTGCAGTAGCAACAGGAGAAGCTGCACAACAATTATCTCAATATTTAGGTTTGTTTTCTTTTTTTAAATGAAAGTTAGTATGGAATGGAACAATCTCAACAGATTAAAACAAATTATTATACCTAAAATTACTAACAATTTCTCTAAGATCATTACTGTTATTACATTCTGCCCCTTTTCCTCCTGTAACTATCTTATCACTTTTCCCAGAGTCTTCAACTTATTTTGCCTGGGAGTAAGAACAGGAAGGTATTATTAGCCAAAATGGGGATAATTTGAATTCTATATCAGATTTTGTTATCCTTCACTTTTCAACTTTCAAGTTAATAAAATCAGGATGAAGAGAAAAAAGATAAGAAAAATAGCAATGTAAATTTACAGTACTATGAGAAATACAGGGTAGATGAAGAAAAGGCAGGAGGTAAATTGAAAGCTGCATTTCATTTTTCTCACATCTGACACTGTTATTTATTCTATACCAGAACTACAGAAAATGAAAATACATAACTTGAAAATTAACAACTCCCTTACACCCTAAAATTCAGATATTCTGTTGTATATTTTTTAAGGAAGGTCAACTACTTGCTATAGGGTTTTTAAAAGTTATATTCATGAAATATAGGCAGTACTGTTTCCATATAAGTTTCTCGATTTTCATGCCCACAGTTTTTTTCTTATTCTCTGTGTTTCATTACAGAAATGGCTAGTATGTGAGTTGACTACTTATTCTAATTCAGTGAGATCAGAAGAGATTGGAAGGTGAATAACACAAGAGTACTGGAATAAAATTTCATTGCTCTAGACAGAAAGATGGTCTTATCAGCTACATTACCAACTGAGGGCAACGTATGATACTGTCAGTGATTAGGAAACTACTTCTTTTACTTCAGTGAAATTGTGCTCTTTCTGTTTCATCTCTGATAAGATTTTCGTCTGTTATGTTTAAGGGAATTATCCAGGGAGTTTGTGTGTCAGGAATAAAAAGGATCTGTAACAATTAAAGGATGAATCAGGAACAGCAGTTCCTCAGCACAGAACAAATCCGCAGTCATTAACTTGAGCCATTTTAGATACGGATAAACAAATAATAAGGTTATTCGGTATAACTATAGCTGTCAGATCTATTTTCACATTTTCAATATAGAACCATCCTTTGCAAGTAGGTCATATTATCAGAAAAAAACGACTGGACATTGCAGTTTTATCTGAGACTGAGATTTCCATGAGTTCTGAATTAGAGGGGTATCCTATGTGATCAATTAAAAAAAGCAGTATTTCTCTTTTTAAAGAAAAATATATTTTTTATTATGTTAACATGAAAAACATCCTGAGCTCTGTTTTAAATAGCTTAGTGACATTTGCAGTTTGTAGATACTATTTTATAAAGTTCAGGATTCATTTTTAAAGTGTGAGCTTCTGAAGCAAGCAACACAACTGTTTCAGCAAGGAAGCAAATAATGGCAATTATTAACACTGGCAATAATCACTATCCCCTAACTCTTCCTCCATTAAGATCATTGGACCGTCTGAGTCTTGATTCTTTTAGTGATCCTTCACTACTAGTGAGTTATACTTGATTTATGAAATGCTGTGGAGTGAGAACATGATTAAATACTCCAACTATGTATGTATTAGAGAGACAACCACACTGGTCTGTATCGTTAATCTACTTTGTTCAGTATTCTGTACCTGACTAATCCCTCATGTTGTCTAGGAAGGTGAGAAATGTTTCACAATGTCAGAATTATGTGTAATCTGGCCAAACAGGGAGGCTTTCATTTTTTTTTAACCAAGGCAGTAAATGATTACCCTGAGGCACAAGAGATTCTGACTGAATACTGTCTACAGAAGTGTAAATGTAACTTCAGATGGCATTGTCTTGTTTTGTTTAGTTTTATAAAAATGAATTAATTTTGTTCTTGTATTCAGTGAAGCATCAAAATAAGAATTTGCACAATGGTATATTACAAAGGTGCTACTGTCTTCCTGTTCACATCTGATACAGTAGGTACGTGTCTCCGTTGCTTTATATTCCCTCCCATGCAATTTTATTTTCTTATGCTCTCTACAGGTCATTAATCTTTCCTTCTAGCTTTTATTTGTGTATTTTCCTCTTTTTTTTTTTCTCATTTTTTCCTGTATTTTTTGGTATGCTGTCACTGAAGAATTTTTGTCCTGTTCCTTTCAGATTGCTACTGTTTTGTTGTTTTTATGACTGGTATGGTATTGTTTTTCTTTTTAGGTGCAGCTGTTATTATTGGTGAGATTACACATGGTGGAATCCTCAAAGGAGAAAAATTTCAAAGCCTGTTTATATACAGTGACTGAAGTAACTATGTAGACAACAGCAAGCAGAATTGTTAATATAAATTACATATATTGATATTAATCATGTGCCATTAAAAAGGCTATAAAGTTAACATATATCATAACTGTTTCTCTTGGAATACTAATGGACACATCTGAGAGAGAAATATATGGTTTCACAGTAGATTTTTTTCCTGTATTTACTGTATCTCTCTTCTCAAAGACACTTTTTGTTGTTATGATGCTTAGAGCACTGTGCAGTCTGAGTAACAAGTACAGAATCTATATTCTTGTGACATCTATATCCCCCAAGAACTCTGTCTCTAATGCCTTAATAGCCATCCTTCTTCTCTGTCCCAGAATAATAATAGCCTTCAATTGTGATCCAAACAGGAGGATGGATAAAGAAAAGATTTCTTCAACTTTTATTTTATTACTTTTGAGAATCCATTGAAGCAACTCCTTTGAATGTTAACAAGTACCTATGATCCATTGCAAATCTAAAATACTATTCAGTCTCTGCATTAGACTGCCAGAAGTCCCATTAGGCACAGAGTAGACATTCACTACATTATAGCTGCATTTGTAATATATAAAGAACATTTTTTAAAAATCGTTAAAGGCACAACAAAACACATCCATATAGTTTCTTAGAAATCTGCACCGAAAATGTCATTTTAAAATACATGCTAATATGTTGAAGTCAGCATCATCTTTTTATAATTTTATTCACCAGCTAGTGTTTATTAAGTGTTTCTTAAGCACCAACAGAAACGTATTGAAAAGTAATTGAATTGTTTCTTGAAGCCAAGTATATTACACAGTCTATGCTTTATGAAAGCTGACCATACTTAGACAGACCTGCCATTTGAAGAACAAAGAAGAGAACATTAAACACTATAAACTCTTTGAGACGAATTAGAATATTACATTTTTGCTGGGACAGAGGCTAAAGCATTGACACTACTCTATAATATTTTTTCTACAAAATTTATGCATATGTGGATGAAAGTAAAAATGGTTGTGGGAAGAAATATGATTCAGCTTTACAAATTATCACATAGAATTTCTAATATGAAAAAGAAGTGAGAAGAAGGATCTGTAATCTTGATGAAGAAGGGCACAGCTGTCAGGTGTAAATGAGAGGCTGTGATGAGATACTAGTTTCTGGGAGGTAGTATACTATATGCCTGGAATGAAGAGATTTAAATTTGATGAAAAGCAATGAAAGGAAGTATATTCTGTTCAAATAACTGATACAAGAAATTAGAGACATCATCAATCAATGGTCCTTGTGTCCCTGAAAAAAAAATAATGTATTCAATGTCACAGTTTTTATTGTCCCCATGTGATAACTGAAACAGAAAAATTCTGAAACCACTCAGGACACGTGTAGAGAAGTTGTGTTTTAGATACCTTCATTTAATGTTGAAGATTCATCAAGAGATTTTCTATTTGAATTAAGACCAACAGGTTCTTTAATCTGTATTTTGCACATTCATAGAGGATATTAAAAACATTGACTTACTTTTAACATGGAATTACATCTTGGAATTGTGACTGCTAGTCTAAGAAATTAAGTTAATACCCAAGTATTTAGTCCATATTGAATTATCTCCATGTTTTCTATGCTGGAACCTTGTTTAAATGGATGTATGTGTGAGCTTCAGATCCAAACTCTGAATGTGAACCAAAAGGAAAGTCATGGCTCAGTCACATGTTGAAGAGAGTCCTTAAGAAGCCTTATTATTCCCAGTGGAAAGCCTCTTCTCTGATGAAGTAGTTCTTCAGAAAGTTCAGGAAATCTGTATGTTTTCTTCCTGGTAAGCCAAAAATAAACATCTGTAGCAGTAAGCATCTATTAAAATTAAAAATTAAAAATTAAAAATTTTAATTAAAAGTTAAGATTAAAAAACATGGTGGTACTATGTAGCTACAGTGAAACCCTGCTGAATGACAAACTAACCAACCAACTAAGAGTCGTGTAAAAATGGAAAGCCTCAAATCCTCTCTGTATAGTGTAATGCTCCGTTTAACAGTCAGACTACTTGCTGCACTAAACCAGAGTCAGACTAGGACTGACTTCCAGAATTGCTGCATTCATCTGATGAATGATGTTGAAAGAGTGGCAGAGGAATATGCCTGGAGGTGTTTCATCTGCCTTCAGAGTGAGAAAATCTAAATGCAGGCCCTCTTTTGTAAGCAAATGTTAATAAAATGTATCAAAGGGAATCAGACAGAAAAACTTTAAGAAATATGGATTTCTCAGGAATGCTGGAGAAGACTGGTATTATCCTAAATACCAGTTAAAGTTATTCCTACATATCAGTTAAAGTCTTTTATGCCAGAAGGTATCCAGCTATCTAAGCATGAAAAGTAAATAGATTATACCTGAATTATAATGAAGCCAAGTGTGAATGAAGTCCATGGAGATACTGCCACTGACTTCAGTGGGATCTTGATCAGATGCCAGAATTTGCTAAGTCATCTGATGCTGTGCACAGCGTACTCCACAGCCTGAAGAATGTAGTCATTCTGTAGTAGCTTCATAGTCAAAATTTTGTATTACTTTTGTCTGCATGTGTTTTGAACAATTAACTTAACCTGTGTTTCATAACTAAATGAAATTATTTTAATTAAGGTCTCAAAAGTGTTGATACAAAACAGTCTGTGATTTGAGAGAACTGAATATACATGCTGTGGCTCTGAATGTCATCTGAACTTGACTGACAATTCATCTTTGAAATAAAGAAAACTTCCATGCTTAATGATTAACATGAACTTTTTACAGTGGTTCTGTTTTAAAAATATGGTTGCCTTTTTTTTTTTTTAGAGCACTGCAATGGTAAATTTGAATATTTAATTACATAACAAAAAAAAGAGGCATTTTTATCTTAAAGGAAACTATCTGTTTAGTGAATAATCCAAAAATATATTAGCAATGACTTATGATTTTTTTGTACTATATCGGTAGAAAACAGAGAATTACAACCCAAATATTTATGCTTATAGGTTGTGAGGTTATTTTTTATTTTCTGCACTTTCACATAAGCAACTACAGTATAGTGTCTCTTTAAGGCATGAGCTCATAGGGGAAGGCACTTGTTGGTTTATCAGATCTTAGTATAACTGAAGAAGATACACAGTACTTTCCTACAGAGAAACTGGCACTGTTAATACTCTCATTTCTGAATCCATTGTTTTCTGTGTCTTTGAATTTTTATATGTGGATAGCATGCAATATGATGCGGAACAGAGCTTCCAATGGAGCCTGCAATGTAGGCTGAGATCAAATGGCTGAATATTTATTCTCATGTTATGTTCTTATGTTCTTCTGAGAGGTCTTCTGTTTTGCCTACATTGCCCTTGACTTCTCTTTTGAAATGAAATAAATAAATAAGCTGTGATATAAGAGATGCATTTATAATATATTAATCTAACATTAAGGAAAAAAGTCATTAAGTGAAGATGTATGCAACATTGAAAATCAATCACTAACCTGAGCCTACATATTGATAAAATCTATAGGTATTAATCACTTCTATATGTAAAATAAATTATTTATGAAATACTAAACTCTATGTGTATCCAGATTAACTGCTATGAGTGAGACCTTCTGGGTGCCAAGGGTGCACCTGAATCTCGTCTAGATCATTAATAAAAAACACTAAACATTATCTGCCTTCTCCTGACAAGAACAGGAACAGGCAATGTGACACTTCTAAGTTCAATTTACTAAGTAGACTAAGCAAGGGATAGGCTTTGTGAGGAAAAACTTTACACATGCACATCTACACTTCCCTGAGAGATGCCCCAATCTCCACTCAGTCCAGTTGAGGCAAGGGCAATTCTTCCTCCCACCAGCCTTATGCTGGGTACCAATACATAACCCTTCCCCACTTTGCATCCAGGTGGTATCCTGTCTACATGGGTAGGTTGAGTAAGCTCAGGATGGCTAGACAGTGAGGTGCTCTGAGAACAGACTGAGCTGCTGGGCTCAAAGGGTTGTGATCATGATGTCCAACTAGAGGCCACTCACTAGTACTGTTCCTCAGGGAAAATACTGGGGCTAATATGTGTCAACATCTTCGTTAGTGATTGTGGGACAGCATGCACCCTCTGCAAATTTGTAGAGGACACAAAACTGGGAGGAGTGGCTGATACATCAGATGGTTGTGTGGCCATTCCAAAGTGTATCAACAGTCTGGAAAAGTGGGCAAACAGGAATTCCAAGAGGAATGATCCTATGCATAACTACACACAGGAGGCCAATTGGCTAGGAAGCAGCTTTATAGATGAGGACTTCAGGGTCCTGGTGGACAACACATAGACCGTGAGCCGGTGATTAACCCTCACAGCAAAGAAAGCCACCAGCTTTCAGGGCTGCATTAGGCAGAGCATTGCCGGAAGGTCAAGGGAGGTGATCCTTATCCTCTGCTTCAACTTGGTGAGATGGACCCAGAGCACTGGCTACATTTCTAGTCTCCACGTTACAAGAAACACAAGGGCTATTGAAACAAGACCTATGAAGTACTGTGAGCATGACAGGGATGGGAGCACCTGTCATACAAGAAGAGGCCTTGAGAGCTGGGACCATTCAACTGGGAAAAGAGAAACCTCAGGGGAATCTTACCATTTACGTGGTGGGAGTAATAAATATGACAGAGACAGACTCTTCTCAGTGGTGCCAGTGACAGGACAAGAGCCAATAAGCGTGAATTGAAATACAGGAAATTCCAATTGAACATACATAGAAAAAAACAAGAAATAAAATCAGAAAACTTTCATGGCTGTAACAGCGATTGAACATTGTAGCAGGTTGTCCAGAGAGTTTGTAATGTCACCATTTTGAAGATTGTAAAAATCTGACCATACATGACCCTGAGCAACATGTTGCAGCCGACCCTGTTCTGAGCATGGACTTCATGATCCTTGATGGATCTTGATAGTCCTGGATAGTCTGGATAGTCCTTGATGGACTAAATGATCTTCCTCATTTAACATTTTAAACTTAACTGTTCTGTGGTTCTGTGAATTTGAGGTTTAAATGGGCTCCAGTAGCCATGCTTTATACCTAGTTAACCTAAAGCACAGATTCTTAAGCTAAATCTGCTAATGAAAAGCAGGGTAGAGAGAGTGGCAGAACATTCTGTGCTATGGTTACCATTACTAAGAAGGTAAAGAAATGCTAATGACTGCTTCCAACTGTTTTAGTCCCGGTTCTGCTGTCTGAGCCTGTTTTAAATTATGGGTCTGTAATTTATAATCCTGAGCAAATGACATAAAAATAATTTTACTGAATCCGTTTGGAAGATGTTATTTTATTTCATACTCTTGATCTTCTCCAATCCAGGAATATTGTTGAATTTCACTGAGTCCAGTCCCTCCATGACAAAGTTTTCTATTTTCTGGTATGAACTTTAGAAAACTGTATTATTAGAAAAGACTTCAATATCAGGATTGCAACAGGAGGTGGTTTAAAGGTGATATCTACTCAAAATATTAAAAAGATGTACAAACCTAAGTAAGGAATGTTAAATAAATAAATAAAATGGATTAATCAAATGTAAACTTTTTATTGTAATAATTTAGGTGAATTATACCCTTTAGGCACCACTGAATTTTAGAACTGAATGACATCTGTCTTAATGGTACTTGTTTCTTGCCATTGACTGTACTAGATATCTATGGTGACAAAATCAGATATCTGTGCTACAGGTGTTTAAGTTAGGCAAGATGAAACTATGTGTCTATTACAGTTATTAGCTTTACTACAACTACAAAAAATATTTTACTTCCAACTGCAGCAGATGCAAAAAAGTAATATTCTACTTAGCTGTAAACCTCTGCTTTCATACATTGTTGCAAACAATGGTATCAAGAGTTATGAAGCATAACTCTTACAGTAAATCTCCATTGTCTCATGGGTTTGGCTATTAATATGACATAAAAGTACGCAAGACAAGTAGACAAATACTTTTCAAATTTTTGAAATAGGATGTTCTGTATTTTGAACTATATGTATTAATACAGTTTGGCAACAAAAACAATAAGAAATATTTCATTTAATTTATTATTCATATGTTTTAAGAATGATTAGGTAAATAATCTATTATTTTCATTTTAAATAAATGCAGATGCTCTTTTAAAAATTCTTTTTTTAATGACTCCATTTTACTAGAAAGTAATTGTTATACTAAATATCATTCTAATGATATATTTGAAAGAATTTTTCCCAGTTCAACAAAAGGAAATGTAACCTCAAGTAATTTCAGAAAGTTTATGCTTCTAATTATTGTAGACAAGTAGTAAATACCCAAATGTTTCCTTCAGCCCTGTGCAAAAGAGAAGATTAGAAAATGGTTACTATCCTAATCACAAACAACTATGTCTTTTGCTTTTATCTACCCTCAGTATACTATTAATACATACTTATATACTATTAATATATACCTGCTTTCTATGAATAATTTTTTCCGTACTAATGAGATCTGTTAACATTTCTCTTAAGGATTATCTACTAATGTATATAAAATCTCTACTAGATCCCAATAATGTAACTTGATCGCCCCAGATATTTCATTCCCATTTCTGAAATCCTTGTGTAATTCAAAAGAGATGATGAATCCTTCAGGAAACACTAATTCCTGACCCTGTAACTTGTAACTTGAGCTTGTAACTCTCTTGTAATCGAGTTGCCTCCCTAGTAAGACACAGAGACTGTGGAACAATCAAGTAGGATTAACTCTACTACTGACTGTTAGAAGTGTGGCTACGGGACTGATCCTGAGGAAGATAACACAATCCCAGAGCTTATGCATGGGAATACTCTAATGGAATAAAGGAGTGCTGTCAGAAAACAAGGCAGTGGAAATGTAGCTTTATGGTTGACAAAATATCAGAAGTGCTAACCTAAAACTAAGCAGAGGGGCCACATCTATTTAGCTGGCTGAGGCCCATCCTCTATCATCCACAGGGAGAACAGTGCCTGGCTGGAGATGCTGACAGGAGCCAGCTCTGAGTCCCACATCTGCCTGGCAATGCAAAGAGGACCGAGGCAGGGCTAGGGAGACAAGGACTAGAATTTCTTGAGAATTCAGTCAGATACGGAGAGCTCAGTTCACTGTGTAAGACAGGCATCTGAGTTTGGGGCATTTGTGAGAATCCTGGTTCACGAATACAGTAACAAGTGTTTTTCTAGATAGCTTTACTCCGTGTAAAATGAACATGTTTATGCATTTTTTTCTCTTGTTCTCTCTAATATACTGAGTTGATAATTATCTTTTTGCATACTTTGAAGTGAGGAATATACAACAGAACATCAAAAAATATCTTTTTTTTCATGGGGGAGAGCATTATTAAAATATTTGTCTGCTCTAGGCAAGAGATGGAGGGGTAGGAAAAAAATCATTAAAATGAGCCACAGAAGTTAACGTCCTATATTGATTACGTTACCACAAATGAGAGATTTCAGTGAAGAAGTTAAAAATAATGCACTAATCCAAAATATTTATGATAATAATTATAAGTAATTCCATATCAGATTGTGGTAGAAATTATGATGCACACAATATTACTTCAAAAGGATCAATTAAGGCAATCATGCAATCATTCCATTGTAACTTCCCTGATGGTCAGTTGATAATGTAATGAATGTTTTCAATACTCCATTTATGCTAAGGGAATTGAAGTAATTGGAATATAAGGTTGATTGTACAGTGAAATAAAATCCCATAAAGTTGCATTTTAGCACGTTTACTTACACCTAATTCCTTTTAGCTATGTGCTGTGACCCTAATAATTGTTTCTTCTAGTACAGCCTTAAGAATCTCTCTGAAATGGATATAGACCAGATTTTTCTACAAAAATAGATTTCTCTTAAATGTCAGGAAAATAAAATATAATTGACCTTGTTTTTCAGTGTTACTTTTGAATAATCTAAACATCTATTATCAGCAGTTTGGAATCAGTAGATCCTACCTGTGTGAAATCCAGTTTAGCAAACATATAATGTAGTATCTATTTAATTTCAAATAAACTCGTATGAAAAGTTACGCTATCATTATCGACTAAAACACAAAGTGTTCCACTTCAAAACAAGTGCAACTTGTATTTTAAAATTAGTCATTACACAAACTATTCTAACCAGAGGTATTTCCAAAAGTGAAAACTTTTCATAATTATAGTAGGGAGCTGAACATTGAGAAATATTTATCAATTCATTTTTAAGCATTTTTTAAACCTCCTTCTTTTTTTCAAAGCGACAGACTCTGATGCTCTAACAAAAGTTTCCTCCAGTTAGAGCTGTGATTTCAGGTACTCTACTTCTTAAGTCCACCATAGTGAAGACATACACGTTCTGCCAACAGGAAAAAGAAATGACAGGGTTATCCTTCATCCTGTCATCTTTCTTTGTGTTTCTAGTAATGGAAAGGGGATCTACATGACCTGAAACTGAGGCAATGTCACGTTCATTGTCTCTCCAGACAAGAATTCTTCTTATAGTCAGAGTTAATGTTCACAGGTATTAGTCAGAGAAGTAGCAACAACTCTTCCGTTCAAGCTCTATAAGATGTCTCTGGAGTTAAATAATTCAATACTGTTACGCTCCCTTCCCAGAGATATTACTTTGTACTGAAAATAGACTAAATGTGTTAGATTAGATGAGAATAGTTCTGTAAATACTTACATAATCTGCATTTAATAAGGACTGTGTTATATTATTTACCCCATTTGGTTTTTGACATTATATTTGATGTCTTGTAATGCAGATTGAAATACATCTAAAACTGAAATGGGCTTTTATAAATTGCTGAAGCATAGCAGTGTTTCCTCCTGCTCCTGCTGCGTACAATTGTCAGTTTGAAAACCAATATAGCAAGGACAACAGGAGATGAAGGTTGGAGAAATAGTTTACTGAGCTTTCTTAGGGTTGGCTAATCTCTCAAGTAAGTGGCAAGTATCCACCATGAATAGCTTTTCAGTAGTGTGGACTGAAGCTTGGCCTTGTTGAACCTCATTCCATTGGCCTTGGCCCATTGATTCAGCCTGTCTAGAACCCTCTGTAGAGCCTTCCTATCCTCAAGCAGATCAACACACCTGCCTAATTTGGTGTTGTCTGCAAACTTACTGATGATAGGTTCAATCCCCTTGACCAGATCATTGATAAAGATATAGAGAATCGGCCCCAACACTGAGCCCTGGGGAACACCACTTGTGACCGGCTGCTGGCTAGATTTAATTCCATTCACCATAACTTTTTGGGCTTGGCCATGCAGCAATGTTTTTAATCCAGAGAAGCATGTGCCCATCCAAGCCATGCGCATCCAGTTTTTCCAGAAGAATGCTGTGGGAAACAGTGTCAAAGGCTTCACTAAAATCTAGATACAAAACTTCCACAGCCTTTCCCTCATCCACTAGGTGGGTCACTTGTCACAAAAGGAGTTCAAGCTAGTCAAGATGGACCTGCCTTTCCTAGACCTATGCTGACTGGGCCTGATCACCTGGTTGTCCTGTACGTGTCATGTGATGGCACTCAAGGTGATCTGCTCCATAACCTTCCCTAGCACCGAGGTCAGACTGACAGGCCTGTAGTTCTCTGGATCCTCCTTTCGGCCCTTCTTTTAGATGGCTGTCACATTTGCTAACCTCTGGTCAACTGGGACCTCCCTGGTTAGCATGACTAATGGTAAATGATGGAAAGTGGCTTGGTGAGCACTTCTGCCAGCTCTCTCAGTACCCTTGGGTGGATCCCATCTTGCCCCATAGACTTATGCATGTCTAAGTGGTGTAATAGGTCACTGTCCATTTCCTCCTGGATTATGGGGGCTTCATTCTACTCCATGTCCCTGTCTTCCAGCTCAGGGGGCTGGGCACTCAGAGAACAAGCGGTCTTACTAGGAAAGACTGAGGAAAATAAGGCATTAAGTATCTCAGCCTGTTCCTCATCCTTGGTTAGTATTTTTCCCACCTCATCCATTAAAGGACGGACATTCTCTGTAGTCTTCATTTTGTTAATGTATATCCTTAATAGTATATATGTTAATGTGTATAATCATACAGGAATCACAAATGAAGCCAACATTTAGGTACAGTTCTACGGACATACACTGAAATCTTACAAATGAGATTTAAACATGCAGTTTTCTCAGGGAATTCATGGAACATATGCAGTTGCAGTCAAGGTGTCTGCCAGATGAATACCAAAGTGCCCATTTAAATGGATATTATATTAAATAAAATAATTATGCATCGTATTATTTGGTAGGAAATGAAAGCAACTTTCTCAAGAGATAGGTCATGGATCATCCATTTCTATAGCTATCTTTTAAACTCTTTGCAATTACTTACTGCAGGCAGAAATCACGGACATGATATCAAAGAATTGAGAAAGATAACAGCCTCAGATGACATGGGCATATTTCAGTTTGCTGGCTGTCCTCTGTGGTCTCCTTAGCATCTGATAGTTTCTTCTAGAAAAGTAGACATTTATCCAACATCATTGTTTCTCCTAAAAATAATGAGAGAGGAGGAACAAAACAGTTTTATTCAGTCACTTTAAAGATAAATATGGCAAAAGCAAAGTGCTGTGCCTGGTACAGTAGACCCTCTGCCCCGGGAAGTTGTGGTGCACAGGGGTTTGGGAGAAGCTCTGTGGGAAAGGCTCTCGGGTCGTAGTGAGCAGTCAGTTGAACATGAGCCCATGGTATGTGCTGGTAGCAAATGTGCCCAACAGCTCTTGGGGTGTATGGTGAGTGGCATATCCTGTAGATCAAAGGAAGGGCTTATCCCCTTGTCAGACCATACCTAGATACTACATCACGAATTGGGCTTCAACACAGGAGAGACACAGAAAAACTGCAGGGACATCAGGGGTGGGCCCCCAAAGTATTTGGGCTGGAGCATTTGCCCCATGAGGAGAGGCTGGGGGATCTAGGCTGGGTCAGCCTGGAAAAAAGATTGTTTTGGTAGCATCTAACAGAAACCCAGCAGCTATGAGAGGTCACCCAAGAGATGGATATGGGCTCTTCACAGTGAGGATGGGAAGGTGAGAGTCAACAGGTTTGAATTGAAACAAGAGATGTTCAGGCTGCATGTGAGGAAAAAACTTTTTACTACGAGTATAATCAAGCATTAGAGCAGATTGCCCTGGTAGGTTGTAGAATCTCCAAATTTCAGACAATGTATTTTTATTTCAAATGTGCTCTTACCTCTGTAGAGAGAGGAACTGATCTTCTATATACATGATGTCTATTTTTCCTTATAGTATATCAATTTATTAAATCAAATAAAATTAATTACAATAATATGTATGCCAAGTCCAGCAAGATTTGTAAAGGGAAATTTCACTTGGAACAACAATTTACGTCCATCCACTAAAAGTTGAATTATTTTGTGGTGGTATGGATTAATGTTACTGAAATTAAATTAGGATACATGCAAAAGGTAGTGTTAGTTCAAAGATACTAGTTTTTTTTTGCTTGTCCTCTGCCAAAGCACTTCGTGAGGCAATGTAGTACAACTTTGCCATAGCACTTGGAAAGATTTACTTACCTGAAGATTTAGCTCTTTAAGTCCAAAATATTTAAAAGTCTCAGATGCAGAGCAGGTATTCATAGCCAGAACATGTAATAAATGTCAAAGGGATGTCAATCTGCTCCACAATAAAATTTCCTTCCCAGTTTAATCTTATGATAACTTCTGTTGTGTAAGTTTTCTACCTTGATGTGTAAAATTGTCTGCTGCATTACAAACTTATGAAGTTCATTTTCATATTCAAATGAAGACTACGCAGCTAAATTTCAGCTGCAAGTGTAAAAGCATGTTTATATTCTGAACTTAATGCATTTTTTTATTGGGTCATGCATTTCATTTTACAACTCTGAACTTTCTGAGGGCCTTGTGACTAATACTTTGCCTTACAGGCATATATGTAAACATTCAGAGTGTTTTTAAAATCATAAATTAGGGAGCGTCTCTGGTAAGTGTGTTTTTACCATCTAATTCTGTTCATTGCTAAGTTTCTTCTTCTCATGTCTAGAGTCAATATCAACACATGAAGACAATGAAGTTTTGGCTATCATCCTGGATTCTGAAATGGACAGATGCTGCCAGCTGAGGCAGATGTCAACACTTCTTAGATATAGGGTATTTTTTCCCATACCCTGTGGCATATCATTTTAGTTGTGTTAATTTACATGAAAATAGAACACAAATAGTTCAACACATAGAATAAATGTCCAGTGCATTTGTCTGGTAACAGACAAATATTTGGATATTAAAGAATGATCCCTGAAGGAAAAAAATTCCATTTGATCCATTAATAATGAGAACCTGCTCTTTGATCTTTTATGTTCCTGTTACATCAGAGAAAACCATGAGATACAACATCTTGTGAAATGTGTCAGGTGTTGCCAAAACAGCAAGCAAAGCACTTATAAACATAACCTGGAAAAAAAAAAAAGGTTAGGCAAGATCTAAAATAGATACAGTATCAGAATTCCATAGCTCAAAACAACAGTCCTCACTGCCTTCTATCTCCCTTGCTTTATATCACATAGATGAAATGCTCATGAAGGTTAAAAATAGTCCCATACGAAAAAAGAATATATATCATGTGGGAGGTGTTTCATATACATCCTTAAAATACTGATTTCTTTATTAGGAAAAGAAAATAATTCTGGATTCATTATGCAATACAATATTTTAGGAGCTGTGGGCAACTTGGTAGCTTGTGTGGCAAAATTGATAAAAACTTTTCATAAACATTTCTTGAGATAGCAAGTGAAGACTTCACATCTGCTGGCATGTTTTCATTTTTCAACAGATTGACCAGGCACACACCTCTGTTCTCTGGACTAATAAAAGCTGATTATTGATATTGCAACCATGGGTCATCAGTATCATTAAACAAATACACCTGAAGTGCAGGTCCAAGATCAGCTCCAGAGAAGGGCAGCTAAAGGCAACAGAGCTGTAATTCCAGTGAGCGTTGTGAGGCAGATTGATTGGATACAGTTAAGGAATAACATCATTACTTAATTAGAAATTTTACTATAATAGTGTTCATATATTAAAATCACATATGAAATGTCAAAATCACAGCTTTATTGTTTTGCAACTGTCAGTTGCTACAAAAATAGTGTTTTCATTATTTTTGTGCTAATGCAAAATAAAAACAAAACGTCAAGTGACTGTCTTTTTTTCCTGGATGGAAAGCCTTTTCATTGACCATTTTTGCTCATATGGTATCATCTCTCTCCATGATAAGATATATAAGAGTATTATTTTTTATTAAATCTGTACTGTCCGAGTGACATATATACACAAACTCACTGTTACATGGAACATTTTTATGTGTACTTCACCAGTCTTAACATTTCTTAGGATAAGGCTATATTGCGTTCAATGGAGAATAGCTTAGTAAGAGCAGCTTCCTGAAACAATAATTTTGAAGTAAGGAGCTATAAGACTGCATAAGCATACCAGGTGCACACTTGGGGATTTCTAGAACATAGTGTTACATAATATTGACCTAACCATTGTCTTATATCTGTATACCAGGTGGATGGGTAAGAAAGATGGGTAGAAATTAGTTAACTCCATAAAAATTTTTCAATTGGAAATTAAACTCAATGACTTTGTACTGAAGTAGATTAGGTGTCTTCACATGGTCTGTTTTGTTCTGTTGACTCAGGTGTTCATATCACTGAACTCTAGCCAAGCAGTTGCAATAAACAGCTATGGCCAAGGCTGAAGAGGCTGATAGAAACTTAAAACACCACCACGTTTCTGAACACAGTACCATAGTCTCTTTCCATCAACAAAACTGGCATCAGAACTGGATTCTGTTCTTCTTCATGCAAGAAGAATGCACGTTTATGATCTGTCTTCTCTTTTCCAGAGAATGTTACATCTATTTCATTAAAGCTACACTTTTAAAATGCTCTGTGGGTGGAAGATTAGTGTAACAGGATTTCTCTCTGCCATACCAATGTGCCTGTTTTCATGCTCCAGTTGTCTGTCAAATTTCCCTTAAGACTGGTAGAAAAATGTCTGTCAAAACCTGGACATTCCTCAAAGCGAAGGATTCACAGAAAAAATTGAATAATAATCAAGAGACTAGGTAGTATGAATAACAGCACTGTAGAAAGAAAGTAAAATATGGATATACCTCAAAAGGAAACTACAACGGGGGAAATGCATTGTGCCAGGGTTAGTTCATCTGAGATTGCTAACCAGCTCAAAAAATCCTATGAGATACTCAGAAGCTATAAATATAGTATTGGAAATTTTCCAGTTAAGCATTTATAAATAATATCTGTTCCCTTTTATATGTCTTTCAAGTTGTATCTAAAAATAATTCAACTCACTGCATGGTATGCAACCTGTAAACAAGCAGCTGTAAGTTGAGGACAAATAAGAGCTCAAGGCTTAAGGTGCATAATGCATAAGAACATAATTCAGCTAGAACTTTTATTTATTTGTTTTTAGGAAGTTATCATTATACCTCGAACAAAAGTCCATATTCCTTACATTTAATGTTATATTGTACAGAAAGACAGTGGCAGAAAGCAGAGGACTGCTGAAGTGTCTGTGATAGTGTACACTGCTGAAGAGATATTTACCTTCATTCTGCACTAATTAGAGTTTCCTAGAAGTGAAATTTTCTTCCTCATAGAAATTAATTTCCTGTAGCAGCCTGGGAACTTTTAGGTATCATTATCTAAAAGTCAGAGATATCAAGCCATGGAAGGCTCTAAGAGGAATTTGGGGTCATGACTGAAAGTTTGCCCTTGTATGGCTCTAAATCTCTAATTATCGTCTTTATGGTGGCTGCAAAATTTTCAAATAATAGGTAGGTAGTATAAGTTTGGACCAACCATTCTTTCTCCAAGTTGGTCATGGCTGAATCCTTTGACTTCTTGGTAGTGATACTAAGCACTAATACCAAGGACTAGGCTCTTTTGAGCTTTGTTTTGTTCTACTCTGTTCATTTTTTAAGGAAATTTTAAATAAGCCATAGGAATGAAGCAACCTTTTGTCAGTAAAGAGCATACAATAACTGTTCAATGAAAAATCATGCACTGTTTCAAGGGAATTGCAACCAAAATGCTGAGTAGTTATCTAGTAGTGCAGGGCCCCATCTACAGAATAGTTCATCAGTCTCATTGTCCTGATTGGGCAGTCTGTAACAAACTCCCACCACTATATCTGCCTTGTTGGCCTTCCCCTTGATTCTTACCCATAAACACTCAACCCTATCATCATCAAGTTGTAGACGTTCACATCCCTCCCTGACATAGAGGGCTAGCCCACTGCCTCGCCTTCCTGAACCGGCCCTTCTGAAAAGTTGGTAACCACCATCTGCAGCACTCACAGTCACATGAGTCCCATCACATTTCCGTGATGAAAACTGTATTGTAGTTTTCTTGCTGCAAATTGGCCTCAAGTTCCTCCTGCTTCTTTTCCATGCTGTGTGCATTACTATAGATGCACTTCAGCTGGGCTAGTGGTCCTGCCACCCTTTTGGAGAGAGAAACCCTAATGCCCACTATCTCTTCTCAGATGCTTCCACTGATACCAGCCTATCAACTCTTGTGTCTCTGCTGCCTCACGGATCATCACTACACACCTCCACTTGAGATGGCTAACTTAAGACCTTACTACTACACTATCCCACAGGTACTGTCATGCCACTCCCAGGCTCCTCTCTAGAAAACCCAGTTTTATCCCCATCCCCCTTCAAATCTAGTTTAAAGATCTCTCAATGAGCCCTGCTAACTCTTGTCCCATGATCCTTTGTCCCCGTTGAGATAGGTGTACGCCATCTGTTGTCAGAAGGCCGGGTGTCCTGTACGGTTTTAAATCTAGCATTAAAGAAGGATTCAGGAATTAGGCTTTGGCAACAGCAGATTCTAGGGGCAATATTTTCAGCTGAAAGCTTTTGCACAAGGATGCAACATTCTGCAGGCTTTGTACTATAATCTTAGTTCTGGGGGAGTGTAAATGTTGTTTGGCAGTGTGGAAAACTTACTTTATGGGCAATGAATTGCTGTTAATGCTGCAGTTTGGATTCGAGGTAGGAATGGGAAGACAACATTTGAAGAACTTCATTTCTAGAATGTAGATGAGCATAGATGCAAGCAAGGAAAGTAACTACTGGTTCATTCTCAATTAAATACAGGGTGCTAAAAGAAGATTAGATGCATCTGGTGTCAACTGAGGAGAAAAAAATGGATTTGTAGAATTTTTCAGACTTCATGGAGTACTGCACTTCTGTGATTTTCATTTTAGTGTAACATCAACTGAAGTATCCACATATGTCCATAGCCTCCTCTGAACTGGAGATACTTACCTGACAGCTAAGGTGAATTCTATGGTTCAGAGCCATTAGTAGCCATTATTGCCTCAACTCAAGCTCAACACACTTTCACTAGGCAGAATTTAAGCATCAAAATTCTTCTTATCGTATGTTTGTAAAGAGAGAATAAGTTGCCAGAGAGAGTATGTTGCCAGAGAGAATATATTGAGATGGATATCTCACCTCAACAGGTAAAAACAGAATATGAACATAAGGTTATTTCTATGGCACTTACTGCCACATTGAAACACATTAAAAAAAGAACATTTTAAAATGTTGATTTCTATGCATACATGAATAAACTATATTTCATTTCTAAGATGAACAAAATAATTATAAAGTAGGTGATTGAGTAAAATGCTTCAACACCAACAGATTGGTAGCTATATAGGCAGGGAGGGAAGATATTCACAGGAGGTAATATCAGTCTTAATATTTCAGAATATTTAGCTTGACAGCTATGTGCCGAAGATAGCATCACTTTTTTAAATCTTCCAAATCTGAATGGGAGTGTAGATAGTGAAGTACTGAGCAAAACACTTAGCTGTTGCTTGGCTTCCCTACATTCATACTTTTAAATAAAATGGGCTAGGAGTGTTTTCTGATCTTAAGTCTAACTGCTCTATTATGGCCCATGACTGTAAGGCTAAACGTGCTTCCTCCATAATAATATGGTCTCATCTATACCGAGAATTGCTGCTGGCCTGTGCTGCCCTTCAAATCATTGCTAGGTATTTGGAACAGGACAAGTTCCTTGGACTGCAGTAATGCTAAGGAACATGTTAAGCATGCAGGAGAAAGCTCTGTTTAGTTTACTGTAAAAAATCAGCTAATTTAGACTGTTTTTTCATCTTACATAATCTAAGATAAATTAGATTGGATCTCCTTCAGAAGTGGGTGATGGGCTTCAAAACATAGTAAAAAAGGTGTAAAATGTGCCTACAATCTGCAATGAGATGCTTTAAAATATCTGGACTTCATTTTTCCACTAGTCATCTAAATTGGCTGCCTGTTCAGCACAGATCAATATGATGAATTATATCAAATGAAGCAGAAATATTGTCACAAGAAAGCTGCCACTGGTTGCATATTGTGTGTCACATTTTATAGATGTCTTCAGCAAGCTCTGGGAATTCATGCCAAATGGATGCAGGATGGTTACAGGAATCTGTGGAAAAAATGTTTTAAACTGAAATGCATGACAGCATGAGAGGCAACCCAACAACGAAACCAGCTCTAAACTGCTGAAGGTGCCTGTTTTGTTCTCCTCAAAATTAGAGATTTTCTATTTCCACTGTTACCCTCACACTTCAAATTCCAGCCTTCAAGAGATTTGGAGTCCCTGTCTTCTTAGACAGTGTCTGCATTGTATCACAACTTTGCATTTAGATGTGATTTAAGCAAACAGCTTTTCAGGGAGTTCGGGAAGCGTTCCTCATCTGCCCTCAGGGAAGCTATGCAGTTACTGCATAGAAAACTAAAATTTATTCCCTTACCCTTGTAGCTGGTTCTTTTAGTGTCTTAGAATGAGCAACTGCATGATTCTTTGGATACTGTTGTTCATATTTTACCTGTCCTACTAAGAATAATGAGGTCCTTAACGATCTAAAACATTATCTACTTTACTAACAAGGTGCATTCAGGGAAAATAAATTAGAGGTCTGGTTTGGAAATAGCTAAGTAAATAATTTGCTATTCATACTAGACAGTTAACTATCTGACCAAATTGGTAGTCAGGCCTAAATCTGTGTCTGAGTAGACTTAAGGACATTGCTTGCCACTCTGCAACCATTCTTCTCTTACATGTACGAACCATTGACTTACTTAAGACATAGAAACAACACTGACCAGCCAACTGCAGTGATGTACCACAACATAAGCCCAAAACATTGGAGTTTTTCTCTACTGATGTTATTACTCTATGGGGACTCCAATCAACATTTAATAAAACAGTTTCAAAAACTGTGATAAGTATAAACATTAGCTACACACAGTCCCTTTAACAAGTCTTTTAAAACTTCTTGTTTTTCAATCTAGAAAAATTGCCAGAGGACAAAAAGCTCTCTTCACTTTCATAAAAATAATCAGGAAGTGACTTCAAAGACACTTTACAAGTCAGCCAGCAATTCTGATTTTTATACTTTAAACAATTATATGCCACTCTTCTACCATCTCCTCTTTGGCTTTAGCCTTAATTTGTTAAATCAGTTATATTCCCACATACTTTGTGATTGAACATACCCCTGCATTTCCTAAATCTTCTTTATAATGAAATCTATATTCTGAATCAACTTTTAGACTACTAGCAAAATACACTCACAGTTAAAAGTAGGCTGTGGACTGTCTGATAGTTTTCTTGGAATTCCAATAGAACTGAAGAACAAAGATTAAATAGATCTTTATTAGCCATTATTCTAAGATATTCTTGAACTTAGACAAACAAATAAAAAATAATTGAGGGCATTATTTGGCTACACTTAGATGCTGACTAATTTAAATTGTAAAGCACCGAAATCACACAGAGTTATCACTTTCAGACACATTCCTATTTTGCTAGCTTCTATGAAAACATAAACTGTTTAGAAATAATCATGTGCATTATGGAAGACCGAGAGCTTGGTATGTGGAATATTCTGGACTGTGACTGTGAAAATCCAGTCCCAAACAATTTTCTCTCATTAAAAACTATTTAAATATGTATTTTTAAAAATAGATACATTAATGTGGTGGGTTAACCTTGGCTGAGCACCAGGTGCCCACCAAGCCACTCTATCACCCCGACTTTCCTTCCCCTCTCCCTCCTCAGCAGAGCAAAAAGAAAGGAGAGGAGAATAAGATGAGAAACAAAAAGCAGTTTAATAATAATAGAAGCAAAGCTCAGCAAAGGAAAACAAAGTTATTCTCTACTTCCCATCAGTAGGCGATGTTTGGCCACTTTTGGGAAGCAGGGCTCCAAGATGCGTAGTGGGTGCTCTGGAAGACAATGGAATGCCCCCCCCCCCGTCCTTCTCCCTAGCTTTATAGCTGAGCTGACGTCATATGATATGGAATATCCCTTTGGTCAGTTTGGGTCAGCTGTCCTGGTTGTGTCCCTTCCCAAGATCTTTCCCACCCCATCCCACTGCAGGGGAGAAGGTTGGGAAGAGCCTTGGTGCTGTGAGCCCTGCTCAGCAGTAGTCACAACACGGGTGTGTTGTCAACACCCTTCTAGTTCCCAGCACAAAACCACTGCTATTATGTGGAAAACCAGCTCAGCCAGACCCACTATAATTAATTATATTTATTTATATTACATTAGCATCTCAAGGTCCCACTTAAAGACTTGAGCATATTCATCTAGAGTAAGTTCTATATGAACAAATCAAGGCAATAGTACTTGTCCCAGAGACCTTTCAACTCTTGTACAATAGTCTACAGCTGCCTCTGTAAGAAACCTCCCAAAAAGAGGAGAATTAAAAAAAACCTTCAGAGATTTTATTTTACAGCAACAATTTAATCTGCAGCACTTAAATGTGGTTTTTACTGTTACTGATCATATTCTTTCAACCTCTAAAATCCTAGACATCTCACAGCACCGAGAAGGAAAATTCTGTGCACAAAGGAAACTGGGATTGGATTATGGTCCAGCTTTGAAAATTACAAGGACTGAAACCATCCAAATCATATGACAGAGAAAAGACCTTAGGCAGCCTAACCACAAACAATAGGTGTTTGATATTAGAACACAAGGGGTTTTCCAACCATTAGAAATCAAAAAAATATTTGAAATGAAATGTAAAACACGTGCTACCAGGCTGTATATTTAACAAGGCGCATCCTAGCATGACTCAAAGCTGACTACATTCCATCAAGTTTACCTTCCATAACTCCCAAGTCACAAAAATATATTCACTGTTTGAATAGTGTATTTGTAAACTCTAGTCAGGAATTTCCTATGAAAACTTTATACATTAAATCACCTTAAAATTGTTCAATGCCATCTGGTGCATTTATTAAACCATGAACAGTGCTTTTGATTTTCATAAAATGAAGGAATATTTAGGAATATGTATATGGTTTCCACAAGCAGCATAAGTTATACTGAGATGTTCTGTAGAACAAGTTCAGTTTTTGAATGACTTACACAATATATTTTCTTAGCTGTTCTTTGTTACTTGTTATATCTGAACCACCTTTCAGGATTGTGTCAAGATTGACTGATGATCAACAAGTTATAGTGATCGGGCTGGCAAGATGAGAAAATATAATAAAGTCTTCATGCAAGCAGAAACATGTAACTGTTATGCCAAACAGCTGAAAAAAATGAACTTTCTACTGAAAAGTATTGAGCAAGTGTTCTGAGAGAAAAAGTACCATGCCCCTGCATATTTGTGGAATAGTCAATCCATTAAATTACAAAACCAGCATCGGCTGTCTGTCTTACTGTTTTAACAACTGCTTTACATACCTGTTATACAGGTAGAAAACAGACTTTCTGGAAACCTGTGAAATTACACAATAGATATTATTTTGTGTATACTTTCCATCTAATATTTCTCTATGGGGAACTGAAAGGAAGAAATGAAACTGTGCTGTGTTTCTACACACAGCCTTCACATCAATCAATGAAACCTCATGGCTGATGGTAACAAAAGCTTCCATGCATTTGAAAAAAAACCCCATGAATTCCCCAGGACCATTAAATCATGAACCATGTCCAGATTGTAAAGCTAATTTCAAACAGAAAAAAAAAAAGTGGGTAGTACATAATAGATTGTCATAGTAGTTCTTTCTCAGGGAGAAGAATGAGGGGAAAGAGAGAAAGAAGAATAGGAAAAAAATGTCCCAGTAGTAATATAACCCAATTTTGAGATATTTTCAAATGAAAAACTTGACAGTGACATCATGTCTCTGTGAGAAGTTGGGATCTCTGGTTCATCAGTTAGGAAAACATCAATGATCAACCTACAGGCTTAATTATCCCTTTTTGGTTTTATGTGCCATCTTGGATTTACTTTACAAAGGCCATCTCAGAAGTAATAGCCTGAAAAGATGATCTCAGCTCATCACTCCAAATTTAGCTTATGGTGCAGTCCACCCAGAAACAAAGAGAAATAAGTGTATCAAGACTCACTCCTTTTTAACATACATGTCAAAGGGTAGACCTCAACATCAGTAGATTTAAGTTGTTTTAAAACAAGGCAAAGACTACACACCAAAAGTTATTTACCTTTTTAAGGCATAGTTGTTTGAATTCACCATCTCTTGTGGGTCACATTTCCGCTAAATGAAACTGTCAAAAGAAGTATGTAAAACCATTATTTGAAAGAAGTCTAAATATTTTTTAACAGAGTTAAACAATGCTAAATAACTAAAAAAAAATTGACTTGACATGTGCATCAAAACCTTTCACACAGTCATAATCTGTAGCTTTTACCCACTGGGATCAGGTTATCTAGTGGATAGTTCAACAAAGCAGAACAAAAAAGGAGAAAGTCTGATAAAGCTGGGACTGCTCAGTCAGGAGAAGGGAAGGCTCAGGCCCATGTTAACCATTTATATAAATATCCGATAGGGGCAATTAAGAAAAAGAAGCCAGGAGAAAAACCTGAGATTCAGGAAATTCAATTTAAGCATAAGAAAACAATTTTATTTTATTTTATTTTATTTTTACTGCAAGGATTGTCAAACACTGGAACAAGTTGCCCAGGGAGGTTGAGGAGTCTCCATCCTTGGAGACAATAAAAACCTGACTGGACAAGCTCCTGGGCGACTGGCTCTAGGTGGTACTGGGCAACCTGCTCTCTGTCTCCCTGCTTTGGGTAAGGCATTCAACTCAACTATCTCAGAAGTGGCTTCTAGCCTCAGCCATTCTGTGTGGCTTTTTGAAAGCCATATGTCTATCAGTCCATCACTGTTCCTAACAGTAAAGAAGAATCCTGGGATGGAAGCCATATGGTGAAAAAGAACACATAGACTGCTAGATGAAAAAAACAGGTTTGCTAAAGGTGGGGATTGTAGCTGCTTAGAGATGCTTAAGTGCCTTTGTCAATGATCTCATTGCCCTCTTGAATCTTTGTGATTTTATTCGTCTTTGCATGCTTAGCAAAAGTTCCCTAATATGAAATAAAATTAATTATTCAGTCAACATAATAGTAGTTTTAATTATAAAAGAAATATTTCCCATTGACTTACTTGCATGAATTTTTTTAAAAATGGACACAATTTTATTGTAGTTTTCCTTCCAATATTAACATAGTTTCGTCAAATAACATTTTTTGCTCACTTTCCCTTCTTCAGAGTTCAGCTAGATTTTTCGTGGTTTGTTTTGTTTGGTTTGGTTTTTTACAAGATAGTCTAGAAAAGTCATTTTTTTCAGGCTCTAGAAGGCTCATACCCTTTAAAGGAAGTGTTCAAATTAGATAGCTGCTAAACTGGGACACTTATATGCTTTGTTACTTGAGTAACTAAGGATAGGGTAATTTATACACTCTGAGTAAAAGTACTAAATATCCAACCTATTTCTGCTACTTCATTTAATAAGATTTTTGCAACGAGAATAATTCATTCTTATAAAATGTCATTCTATTAATTAAGAAGAAATATAATTTTCCATGTTGGAACAAAGCAAATATCACAAATTAATCAAAGACTACTAATAAATCTTTCATTCTTGCATACTGCAAATAACACACTAGTATTTAATGCACACACACACAGAGATCATTTCATAATCATTGGAGAAGAACTAAGAAGACACTTGACTAAAGCTTTCCTTGAGATTTAAAAAAATATTCCTCCTTATTCCTCTTCTAAATACTTCTAAATTCTTTTCTTAGGCTTAAAGAGGTTTTGGAGGTGACAGCATACTAGATCACAGAATATTATGTTAAAATACATTAGAGTTTATATTCTGCTTGTTTCGTTTTGTACAAATGGTGATGCATCAGTAAAACAACAAGTTCTTTAACTCCTAAAGTAAAACTGATGAAAGACAAATGTATTATGTGGATATACAAAAATAATAAACTCAAAAGAATTTTATTGTCTATTGTCTGTTGCAGATTTTGGACCCATTCCTGCAATAATTTATGAATGAAAATAAATTATATGAGGAGATTCTCAGTAAATTGTATCATTCATGTGCTTTCTGAGATTGAGTCCTTATTAGCAGAAAGTTTTAAACTTAGCAAGGTGTCAAATTATTCTGTGGTTTGAAGTATGAAATGCGGCATTCTTGATTGTTTTGTTGGTTCTTTCTGATTGCTAAAAAGCAAAATTTCATGTGTCTGTGAATTTTTATAAACAACAGTAACTGTAACACTTTGTAACTTGGGTGTCCAAACGTAATTTTTCCAATTCAGTATTCCAATTAAAATACAAATATTATATCCCATCATTAGATGTCCAATAAATGTTTTCTGTTGCTTGCAGTGTTTTTCAAGAAGACTTATGTTTATCTGAAGTGTTTATGTTAAAATTGACCTATGGATAAACTTCACAACCAAAGAATATATTTTGTAATAGAAACCAACAGGGACTTTTCCTCTGTTTGGAGGCATGCTGTAAGACCGTGAGAACAGACAGCCAACTATCCTGAGAAATGTGTGATTAAGACCAAAATGGATAACGATATTCCTGTGGCTCCTCCACAAGCCCTGCCCTGGCTTTGGCAGAATCCAAGGAGGCGATAAAGATACTAGATGTTCTGCTTTTGAAGTATTTTGAAGGTCACCTATGCGATTGGAATTGTTTATTTAATAGTATAAAAGCTGGACTCGCTTGCAGCAATTTGGAAGCTGCCCTACGGATGGATGCACTGTGTAGGACTTCCTCGTTGCTGAAAAGGTTCTCCAAATAGTTGCTGCAACCGGGGCTCCCCAGTGACTGTGGGTCTGGATGAGGGTAACATATTAATAGGATAGCTGACAATGTTATCTCCCTTCTCATCACTATAATGATTTTTGTGTAGCTATGCTTAGGTTCACTACTCTGTTTATTCCCCCTGCTGCTAACCATATTCTTTCATTTCTGTGTCTTCTGGAAATAGATAGTAAAATAAACCTTTGCCTTGTATTGGTGTCTCTGTCCTCTCTGCTGATCCAGGTAACTGGCAAAACATTAAACCACTTAGAAGAGAGAGTTCATTATCATACCATTGAAAGCAAGCTGGCCAGGTGTTTGGCAGTTTATTATTTGATCAATTTCTTCATACCTTCCTTGAAATATCTAATATATACTCTGGCCAGGTCTACAGATTCACGGAAATATTTATTCAATCCATTATATTATTTCAGACCATCCAGGTTTAGGTTCAGGGCTGCCTGCTAGACCTATAACAGATGCTCTCTGTTGACTCTTCTCCCTCCCCAAAAGGAAGACTTATGGATTAGAAACTGAAACAACTTTAATGAAGATCATGATAATAATATGGAATATATACAAACATATAAAAAACCAGTGTCAAACCCAGCCCCTCTTGATGGCAATTATATCACCATCACCCCTTGGAGAAGCCCCACTGGGGAAGTCCCAGACTGGACTCATAAGTAGATCTTATTCAGGGTCTGGATTCTGGAACTGGATTCAGGAATACATCGATCAGGATCAAAGCCAGAACAAACAGTCCACCTCAGATACCGGCCATTGAAAAGGAGAGCTTGACCCTAGTGACTCCTCAGCTTTATATTGAATATGACATATATGGGATGGAATACCTCACTGGTCAGTTTAGGGTCACCTGTCTTGGCTGATTCTCCCTGCAGGTGAGGGCTTTTACTTTTTGTAAGCCCCGATGTGGTACACAGGATTTAGCAATGACCTTGGTCTGCACACCAATCCTTGGTAGTAACTCTCAATATCAAGTGTTATCACCGCTAGAAGCAGACACTGTCTGAAAATATACCGTTAACTTCAGAAAGTTAGTTAGAAGAGGCTTAGCTGAAAAGTAAAATCATTGAACAGAATTAGTTCAGTTCTAAGTCAAACCAGGACACAGAGACCAACTTTTTTCAGTGACGTGCACAATTAAAATGCAGGAAATTCCAGTTTAACATAAGAAAAAGCTCTTTTACCCAGGGAGGTTGTGGAGTCTCTATCCTTGGAAATACTAAAAATGCAACCAAAAGTTGTCCTGCGCAACCTGCTCTAGCCGACCCTGCTCTGAGCAGGAGTTTGAACTTGAGCAGTCTAGAGGTGTTTTCCAGCCCCACTCATTCTGTGGAATTGTGATTCTGTGATAAAATATTTCTGTTTCAGAAATCTGTATGCAACGTAGCTCTTCCAAGGTAATGATCATATATTATATTATAATTTCCCCTGGCTTCAGATGTCTAAAATTAAGTTGAATTCTAGCTAACTTATCCCGTTGCTGACAGAAAGAAGACACCTCTGGAGGCATGTAAGACAGGTGACATAAATTGTTCCATTTTAGGATGATTTGGATTGTTTTCTAGCAGGGACTCTTGTTCCAATATTTAGTTACAGTTACAGTAAGCAATATCAGTAAAATAGTTCAGAACAGGAAGCTATATATTCTGACAGTTTCTATGAAAGGAGTGAAGCCACAAACTGAATGTTTCTGTATTATCTGCTCAAAACACTAGACATAGCAACATTTAGGAGAGGAGAATAAGAATGGTCATCAGGGGATTTTTTTAGGCTTATGTAACCCCAAATCCTGCCTCCAGAAGGATCATTAAAAGTTGTTTAGGGAGGAATATAAGACTAAGTAACTACATATTACTTCCTCTTAGGTGGACAGGTTCCAAATATTTTCAGTTTTGGTACTTCCTGAGCTGACCTCTCAATCAATTCTCTGACTTCTCAGTGAATATCTCATTCATGAATTTTTACTTTCTCTCTTTTAAACCATGTAATCTTTCCACAGCATCCCTTGCCAAGGAAACACAGAACTAAACTGTCCATTGTCTCTTTTGAATAAATAATCATGTGCACATAAAATAAAAAAAAAAAAGTACAAGAAAACAAGTTAAGGCCTAATAAAATCAGTTTTTATCAAGAAAGGGAAAGTACAAGGCTAATGTTTTAAAGAATTTTTACCCTTTGCTTTTCCTTTTTAGAAGCTCAGGAGTCCTACCATCCAAAAATGTGTCCACTGTACCAGGACTATAGATCTCTGCTTAGAACCACCTGTAGCCTCTGGAAAATAAGACCCTTTTATTCATTGGAAGCTTACAATGTATTAGCTTTTCTGAGGGAAGAAACAGATTTTTTTCCAAAATTTCCCTTCCTTACAATCAAAGTCTGAGGTATTAAGACAGTGTTCCTCCAGTTTCCATAGTCAGTACTGTCACTAAAAACTAAGACCTCCACTGATCACCTGTATCATGTGGAATTCCTCTTGCTTCCTTCCTTATGGGAAAGACAAACACCTTTCATCTTTGTAAAGCACTGGATATGATTCACAGCATGGTATCAGGTGAAATGGATTGATTCACTATTATAAGCTTATCAACTATGTTCTAAAACTATCCAGAATTTTTCACATCTGTACCATCTGCAAATATTTACACAGGCATTGGTAGAGGTTTGAAGCCTTGAATGGGACAGTTGCACCAAAGAGAAATTACACTGAAGCATGGTAAAGACTGTTCACATGATTAATAATAAAATTATGTATAATAAGTAGAATTGCTGCTGCTTTACTCACATAAATGTCTTATAATGGAATAAGGATACACCTGGGGACACCTAGGGACCAAATTTGAGGATTCCTCAAAAAAAGGACAGAATTATACAAGCCTTACAGACTCTTGAAACTCTTCAAAGACTGGCTCAGCACAGATTGATGTACAGGATAAGGACAACAGTTTAACCACAATCTGTGACCCAACTCTCCTGTGTGACCAACTCCTGATCGGAGGATGTACCTGTTGTCAGAATGATCTCCTTACCTTAGGGAAATAATGAGCTATTTGTGTTATCTACTATCAGTGGTTTATATTTATGAAGTTTAAAGATAGAAAAAGCTCATAATAATATTTCCCAGTAAATTGCTTCATTAAACTGAGAATGTAAAAAATTGTTTCACCTGCAGCTTACCCTTATAATTGGTTTCAAGGGAAACTAATATTATTTATATACCAGTTAAAGCCCTTATAGTTTTTATGTGTCACAGACCTCTGATTTGGCTGTAGAACACTTCAGCACTGTCACATTAAAGAGAATACAGTGACGGAAAAAGATAAATAGAGTTACAGATGATGACAAGAGATAAAAGAGACACTGACGAAGGTGAGGGATTAAGGACTGTTTCAGTAACTGCCCACCCACACCCAGGGTTGCAAAATGGTGTATTTTTTGAATGAAAGGTCTCCTATTATAGACAAAAAAAGCAGAAGAAAAACTGTGAAAGTGTCACTGTGAGTCATCTGGGAAGGTGCAAATAATTATAACAAACCACTGACATTTAGCTTAAAGAGAAAATCACACTGTTACCTGTATATTACCTGTGTTAATCAGAAGATTTATTTTCTCATAACTCAGAGTCTGTCAAATTTTATTAAAGCTAAATAATTGTATCTGATCTGTGTGTCCTTGCTGAAGTCTGGTGGACACTTGAAAGAAAGTAAAATACTAAACTCGGCAATGCAGGAAAAAAGTGAAACTAAATGAATTCTAAACAAAACTAACCTGCCAGTAGTTAATGGTAAGAAATAAGATCAAGAAGAACAAAACTAGAACAACAGTATCAAATAAGAAACCTTGGCGGCAAAACCCTAGTAACGCTTCATTCTAAATTCACAAGACAGTTTCACCCTGTCTGGGTTCAGCTAGGACAGGGTTAATTTTCACCAGGAGCCGGAAGGAGGCCACAGTCAGGATAAACAACCCAAGTAGCCGATGGGTTATCCGATATCATACTGACATCATGCCTGCTATGTAAAGGTGGGGGTGGGCTGGGTAAAGTGGCATAATGGTCATGGTAAAGGTGGCAGAGAGTCTCTGATCAGTGCAATCTTAGATGGATGGTTTGTTCTCTATTACTCACTTTGTGTATTGTTTCTTTGCTATTACTGTTATTATTTTTGGTATTTCTCCTTTTGCATTGTTCTGTTAAATTTTACTTACCTCAACCGACAAGGTTTTGCCTTTTTCTCCCTATTCTCCTTCCCATTCCACTGGTGGAGTTGCAGGGAAGGGGCATGTGAGTGAGCAGTCATGTGGTCCTCAGCTCCTGGCAGGGTCACAACATACCCAAAACCAGAAAAAACACATTTCAAGAAGATTTACATAAGGGAAAAAACCTGATAAATGGATTGTATCAGAATATACAACTCACTATAAAATACTGGCTTTGAAAAGATGTTAGGAGCTTGCTTCCAATTCCAGTTTGTGCCCTGCAGTGCTTCAGTTTTGAAAGAGCTGAAAAGAGAATTCAAAGTATGCACTGCTTCTTCACTTGCAGAACAGGATGTCATCACTTATTCTCTGTTTAAGTTGGAATTATAAATACTGTGGTGTTTGTGGTGAATAAAATTTATGACGGCTGCTGGAACTTTACTTGTTTTTTATACCAGGAATGTTTTAATTTCGGTAATTCAAGTGATTTTCAATGCATATTGACAACTTGTTTTTAAAGTAGTATCAATTATTTTAGGTTAAAAGTACAGTAGACAGAAGTCTAGACACTAGACTTCGGCAGAATATAAAGACTTAGATTTCTTATGCTGATTTTTGACAGTCCGTCTTCAAGTGGTCTTACTAATATGATCACAATTTCATCCTAATTGCTTCTGACTCTGACATTAATATAAAGATGTATTTTGAGGCATAAAGGTTGCGATCTACTTAAGGGTTAAATTTATTTGTCTATACATGGGTGCCTGAAGTTATCCAAGCCACTGCCGTGGACTATGTTTTGGGTTGGTGGGAGACGTCATCTTTACTGGAGTGGCTGTGTGCGAGAGAGATTCCTGCCAATGGAGTCTGAAGAGCAATTGAGCTGACCAAATGCAAATGTGTATTTCGGGAAGAAATACAGACTCATAACAACACCGTCATAGAGCTTGGATCCTTAATTAATGTGTAAACATCTGTTTTATTAAAACTAATATTTGAGTGACTAAATCCAGAGTGAATGTAATGAATGTTTTCCAACAGAACACAGGGAAACATTTACCAGATGGGTCAGATGGTATATGGAAGTATTTGTAGGAAAATAAGTTAATTGTAGAAGTTAATTTTTTTTATTTATGCTTCATGAAAGCATGTTCTTATTTATAGATTATATTAAATGATTTTTTAAAACCCCCAAAACCTAAGAAAAGTAGTTATTACTTTGATGATTTCAGGCATTTTCACACAATTAGTATAATGCCTAGATAAATGATAGGATGAATATAACTTATTGATAATTCAGAATAGTTTTTTTTCCAGATAATTACATGACTATACAAATATTACTACCAGCTGGAATTTATGCATTGTCTGTGTACACAGAGCACACAGAATATAGGCACAATGAAAAGTTTTCTTTCTCTTTTTTTACAGAACAGATTAAACTTTTACAGGTTTCACAGCTCAAAATTAGATGATTTTCCCACTTTAACTAACTTTTTTTGTTCTGTTTCCTCAGGAGTTGCAATTAGTGGCATAAAAATGCATTGGAATTCATGGAGATTCCCGATTTTGCTATTCCCTACCTTATTTTCACTGTTTTAAGCAGACATTTTAAAAGATCTCAGTTATCTTTCTTAATCTTTTTCATGCATGAAGGAACAAAATAACAAGGGATATGCTGCCATAGTTACCTATTTCCTGGTCTCATTTCTTTCTTGCATAAGCTTTTTTTTCCGTCTGCAAAGATAAAACAAAACACTGTTCTTCATGTGTGATCATAAGGCACTTATTTTGAGCAGGTAGAAAGAATTTTTAAAAAGCATGAAAGACAAGTATCTTTTCCTGAGACGTTTAGGTGAGTTTAATCTTCAATGAAAGGAGCAATGAATTAGTACTGCAAACATGACAGTGACTGATGTCCAGTCCCTATTTTTCTGTAATAAGCTTAAGCAAGTGACCTATGCATTCTGTGGTTGAGTTCTCAATCCTAAATTCAGTGCTCAAGATGCCCCTTGAAGTATGTGAGAGAATTAGAGGTTGAAAGAGATCTCAAAAAGAATTCAGCAAGGAAGTGCCTTTGCAACCTTTTGAACAGAAATCTTGAAAGAGCTTAATGTGCACAAATATTTCTTATTTGAGTCCATAGATGATGGCACACATTTACAGTAATGGTAATTGTTACTTCGGGGAGGGAAATACATATTAGGGAAAGAGAGAGGGAGAGATGGAGGGAAAGAAAAAAACAGTAAAGTGTAGGCAAAGTTCAAAGGGGAAGTGAAAGGAAAGCTCCCTCCATCAACCAGTGAGGAAGCATTCTTTGTTGGATCACTCCAAATGGTCACCCATAAAGCTTCTTCTATAATAAACTTAAAGTTCATCAGGACCTGCCTAAACTCTCTTATGGCTATTCCTGCTTATTAGTGCTGTTTGGAGCATGCTATGACAGAGGCTGGAAGGGACAAGATTTTACATGCTGACCGATCAATAAGCTTTGTGCGTGAATATTATTGGATAAACCTGCAAGACAAGAGATAGGACAAAGCGGAGGGGAAAGACAATGTGATTCGCAAGCCAGCGGCAATCACTTCAGCCAATGACAACCTGAAGTAACAATACCAGGGTCTGCAGGTGCAGGACAATAATAATATTAGCACAAGACCAACAGCAATGAGAAAACGGGAAAACCTGAATGGGAAAAGCCACACCAACTTGCATGAAAAGTTCCAAAGATTGGAGGAAGGCAGAGTACAGAATTGCACATGGAAATCCTTGTGCATTCTGCAGAGTAAGAAATTAAAGGTGCTCTAGGAAGACAAAAGAAAAAAAAAAGAGACTATACCTGCCTGAACTTGAAAAACTGGCCAAGCAGATGTACTCTCACCTCTGATGAGTGAGACACCTACCTCCACTTTCACTCTAATATGTGATACTTAGGTTTTCATAAACTCAGTTTCATGAATTGAAGTTCAAGATATTTTCTTAAGTCCATAGCAAAGGCAGACTTTTCCTGCTCTTTGGTTTGGAGCAAAGAGAAAGGTGAAAGACATCCCATGAAAAGTAATGGTAATTGCCAGCTTATAAAATTTTTTTTGTATGCTGACTGCAAGAAACATAGAAGCACAAGAAATTTATTTGTTTAAAAGGATAGGCAGCAGTTGAGTAGGGCTTGTAAATAACTCAGTGATATCCAAAACATTAAATGTCCAATAACGTATTTATATATCGATAAACATATAACAGTACACATACATATTGATATAGGCCTCCAAAGGCAATGAGTGTTTTTGTTTGTTGTTGTTTTTTTCAGAAAAATTTTAACATTCCCAAAAAGTTTTGAAGCCATCATTAAGAAACATTTTTACACAAAGAAAAAGAGAGGAAAGTAAAATACTTATTTAGATAGCAAAATAAGTATACCAGCTATGTGCCAAGTCATTACTATCTGTTGAAGTATGCATAAAAAATAAAATAATTATGGGAAATATGCTGGGGGGTATTGAATTTGTCTTCTTTTCTTAAAATTTGAGGAAGAATTTTATGCATTCTATTAATCCTGAGCTATTGCCCAACTTCTTGAAATACAGACTTTTTTTGTTTCATTTACCTCAGATAAACTTTTGAAAAAGCAGGCTCAGTAATGAGTAGATGCAACAGTCAACACATGAATTGTTAGATAAAAAAAGTATCTGACACTTCCTGGTTTTCATGCAGAGATGAATAGGTTATTTACCACATTAGTACGGTGTGCTGGGAACATACCTTCCACAGTTCTCGCCAGAAGAAAATGAGCAGTCTAGCAGTCTCACATAGTAGAAATGTGATTGGAAAAGGAAGCAAAGAATTTCAGCACAAAGAACTGAGAGTACAGTACTAGATGCAGCCCCTGACCCATGTATGGAGACAAAATAACAGAAAGCTGGACCTCTCCCAGTTTCAGGTATGCATATACAATACATAATGCTTCTCTAGGCATTTGTGAGTCCTATTTTTTCACATTCTACCTCAGTTAGCTGGTCATCAGGTTCTGGTGCTGGTACCTAGAATGAACTTCATAGCATAGACAGTGAGTCAAAAGGAGTACAAATATTAACAGGTGAGGAAGGCTGCCAGGAAAGGATAACGTGGAATTTTACGTTTGAGGATACTTCATAAGACATTTGGATGACATAATTTTGCATGGGAATTAAAAATCCACCAGAATCAACTACTGAGTTAAGTGACATTTTCACTTAGTATCTTTGCTGACTCAAAAATCTCACCTGTAACATCAGACACAAGGCATAGATTAACTATTTGGCAACAGAATTAGCCAAATCCGTAAAAGCATTATTTTTGTAGGTGTGTATAGAGCATAAGTATCCTTACCACCACTTGAAAAAAACTTTCATTGCACAAAAAACTTATAGAACAACTCGAATATACTTTCGTTACCTTACCAGTTTGGGAGTTATTCTTACCACAGTTTCCAAATAACAGATTCACTTCACTACTATGAAACCCCTACAAAGCAGTCAGAAAATTAAGAAACGTGGAAAAACCTGTTTGTATGTTGGCAAAGACACACAATTAATTTTAGAACTATCAAAAATATGTATAGGTACAAGACACATGGGTTTCTTTGTCTCTGGTCAGATTATAAGGATCATTCTATTTGGAGGAGAGGAGAAATAAAAATATTTTATGTTATCTGTGTCTTCTATTAATAAATGGTATGCTCTTTCTGTCTATAACAACTCAAAAAGTAATTTATTGTTTATCAGCAGTTATAGTCTCCTTATGACCTGAAAGCAGGAAGATGTTGAAATTTAAATTATAAGGACAAAATTAGATGAGCTTAGTTGTATAGAGCACTAGATTTTTAAAAACAGCTCAGGTGTACTGATTTACACTTCAAAACTTGACCTTCTGTCTTTGGAACAGACATGACTTAAAGTACAACTCCTGAAGAGGAGAACCATGATTTTCTGATGAAATAATCTCCTGATGACATTTAGGCTGAAATAGAGATATTCTGTAGTTCTGTGTCTGTTACAAAGTCAAGTCTCTTAGTCTCCTTGGTTGAGATTCACTCCCATTCTGCAACAGATTTATGCACCCTCTGGAACTGAGCTTGAGGGAGTTAGTGATGCACAGATCTGAGTGAATTTACATTGTCTGAAAATCTGGAATAACAGCTTCTCTACCTGCAAGAGATAGATGTATTTTAATAATATTTTTGATCCTTCACACATTTCAGATATGGAGACTGTATGCATAACTTTCTTTATATAAGGTTTTTAGCAGTTCTGCTCCAAAACCATGTGAATAATTTCATATAACTGATCCATTTAATTTTCAGTGCAAACTGTAGCATGAAGTACCGCTTAATTAAAGTTATTTTATCTTGAGCCTGAACATCTCTAAGCTTTGGCTATGCATACAAGCATACTTATCAGAGTGTTTTTTTAGTACTATATTTTTCATGTATGAAATCTTCAGCATTGTGCAGCTAACAAAATCCAATAGCTCTTATGCACACTTTTCAGGCTGAAATGATACAATTCTGTGTGTGTCTCTGTTCAAGCTGAAGCATTGCTTGAACTATTCAGACTTGTTGAACTTTAAATATTCCTTATGTTTTCTAAGAACAATTCAAGGCCATCAGATAATGTGGCAACCATTCATTTTGCAACAAAGCATGTGCCTCAGTAGTAGAGATGGAAGATTTAACACAAGAAAACCTGCTAACATTCTTTAGAAATACTATCAGCCCACTGCTGATATATTCCTGAAATGAATGTGCTGTCTTTCTTTATTCATTATTCACTCCCTCAGTTTAGGGTGAGGTGTGTGTCGAATTATAAAAAAAAAGACAGTCTTCCTTTGGTAGCTCTTTTTTCATCACTGACAGTCATTGACTCAAGCTTTTCTGTTATTAAGTCTGATATTTTCCATTTGATATTAACAGGATTTTTTCTGTATCCTTATTAAGATTCCTTCTATACTTTTAACTTAACACTTCCCATGGAAATGAATTCTGTAATACTATTTTTCACATAACAAACATATTTGTTCTGTATTTGTAATTTTTCAAAGTATTACGTTATTCATTTGCTTTTATATTTCAGAAAAATTTCCTCATTTACTAAATGTAGAACCCCCATATCCAGTCTTCATTGTATTATTTTATTGAATTCATAGAGTCAGAACAAAATTTAGGTTCCACTGTTGGCCTCTCTGGAAAATCTGTTCCTGTGCTTAACTAGTCCTGCCTTGAATAATTTTTTTCTTATTTTCTATCAAAATTTCACTTTTTGCAAGCTGTGTCCATTGCCCTCTGTCCTGTTGCTGTGCACCATTGAGTAGAGTCTGGCGCTGTATTTTCTAGAACCAATGATAACACAAATGAAATCTACAGTTAAATTCCCTTTTTCTTCCCCACACTAAACAAACTCATTTCCTTCAATCTCTCATTGTATTGTTGTATCCTGAATAGAATCAAAATAATTTGTGCAAATAATTTTGATAACAGTAACACTGCAATGGCTAGATGTATATTATTGAAAAGTAGTTGCAAAACCATAATCTATTATGCATGCATTCATACACATGCACATGCATGCACACACGCACAAATGCTTTCAGTGAACCACTGCTCTGTAGAATGAATTTTCAATGACCATAAAACAAGTATGTATGCATGATCATGTCATTGAACAAGAATATGTTGGAATACAGAGGGGCTAACAGAAAGTCATCTCTGGAAAAGCTTACCAAGAGAAAGTATCTTTAAAAAAATGTTAAGATTTTTTATTTTAGACATTTAAAAAAAATGCAAAAAAAACCCCTAGTTTGGGAAAATCTCTCAACCATTGTGTTGCAATTGCTTAATGTGTCCAAGTAGATAATATTTTGAAGTTTTCCACAACAGATAGCATGGATCAAATTGGTTTTAGATTGTTTGAATGAGACTGCAGCATAAATCAGTATCTTTCCATGCTCTGTGGCTTCAAGACAGGGTAGGCAGAACTGATCATTATGGTTTCCTGCAATTTTACCTGTGTAAGAGTTATCTTAAAGGAAACACACCTCTATTACTTGCTTTTTATCTAGTATCATACCCTTGGCACTTAGTTGTCATTTCAGTCCAGCTGTCATGCAGTTCAATTTCCTTAATTCCATATATACTCCCTGTAGCATCTCCAGTCTATCAATCTCTCTCTTGTAATGTAGGACCCCAAAGTGAACACAATATTTAAGAAATGGTCTAACAAGTGCTAATAATAATTTTCCTTGACCTTCTGGCTATTGTGTGCTTTTGCTAATGCAGCCCAGCACACAGTTAGCCTTCACTATAGCAAGAGTGCAACGTTGACTCATGTTGAACTTGTCATTCACCAGGATCCTGAATCTTCCTAGGCTGTAGGACAATTTAAAACATTAGCTAGATCTTCACTTTACCTTGACAGCAAATAAGAGTGAGGACTAGTTGTAGGTAGTTCATGCTGCTTGATTTTCCTAATAAGATTTTCCAGATATAGAATCATAGAATCATTTAATGCATTGGTTTGGAAGGGACCTTCTAAGCTCACCTAGTCCAACCCCCCTGCAGTCAACAGGGATGTCTCTAACTAGATTAAGTGACTCAAAGCCCCATCAAACCTGGCCTTGAATGTCTCCAGGGATGGGGCCTCCACCACCTCTATGGGCAACCTGTTGTAGTGTTCTACCACCCTCATAGTAAAGAACTTCTTCTTGCTGTCCTATCTAAATCTACCCTTCTCTAGTTTAAAACCGTTACCCCTTGTAGTGGGTTAACCTTGGCTAAGCACCAGGTGGCCACCAAGCCACTCTATCACCCCCCTCCTTTTTCCCCTCTCTCTTCTCAGCAGAGCAAAAAAAAACAGGGGAGGAAAATAAGATGGGAAACAAAAGCAGTTTAACAATAATAGAAGAAAAGCCAAGCAAATCCGCACGTGGAAGCAAAGGAAAACAAAGTTTTATTCTCTATTTCCCATCAGTAGGTGATGTTTGGCCACTCCCTGGGAAGCAGGGCTCCAAGACGAGTAACTTGCTCTGGAGGACAACAGAACAGCTCCCCCTCTCCTCCTCCTTTTCCCCAGCTTTATAGCTGAGCTGACATCATAACGGTATGGAATATCCCTTTGGTCAGTTCAGGTCAGCTCTCCTGGTTGTGTCCTCTCCCAAAATCTTTTCCACCGCATCCCACTGGTGGGGGAATGTTGGGAAGAGCCTTCGTGCTGTGTGAGCACTGCTCAGCAGTAGTCACAACACAGACGTGTTATCAACACCCTTCTAGCTCCCAGCACAAAACACTGCAGCATGAGGGCTGTATGGGGAAAACCAGCTCAGCCAGACCCACTACACCCCTTGTCCTATTGCTACATACCTTTGTAAACAGTCCCTCCCCAGCTTTCCTGTAGGCCCCCTTTAGGTACTGGAAGGCTCCTATAAGGCCTCCTCAGAGCCTTCTCTTCTCCAGGCTCAACAACCCAAACTATCTCAGCCTGTCTTTACAGGATAGGTGCTTCAGCCAGATGTTAAGAAAACCTGACTGAAACTGTGTTAAATAATGTCTGAGAGACAGAATAGCAATATATGATTTGCTATGACATACATTAAAAAAAAATATTTTGGAAAAGTAGTCATATTTTATAGTACATCTTGAGCTGAGGTAAAAGTATAGGCACATCTGACACTTTGGGGTTTTTTTCCTCTAAAAGAGGAAACATAATGAATAATTTTTTACTGAAAACCTCAAGCCTAGTATCCAAAGATAGACCCATATCAAGCCTTCCTTTTATCTTTAAAGTTCCTGATGAGCTAACATTCAAAAAAGTTACAATAATCTCCTTTTTTTAAATAAAAATATGCCATATGCAAAGCTGTCATACTTAAATGAGTTAGTTGTCATCAACAGTAAAATGCCTTATGTTCAAAACCAGTATTAGGTTTGAATCCTCTCTTTAAAAAAAGAAATTTAAGACTCTAGTATTAAAATTGAAAGGAAATTAGGCTTTATCTGATTTATTTACACAAGACCCAAATTTTCCACTGCAGCTGACAGTGAAGTCCACAGATTTTTTATGAAAAGAAAGGGAAGTGAGCTCAGTTTTTACTTATTTTGTTTCAGAATAAGCACAATCAATCAATCAAATTGGTTTGTTTTGTTTGTTTTTTTTTTATTCTAGGTGCAACTGCCTCTTACTAAGCTAAAGGAATTCCCTTTGAAAATTTCTTTTGGTAGTAATAAATCTAAAAAAGGCTGAACTGTTAGAGCCTCTTTATGCTAGGCTCCAAATGCTAGCAGTACCAGTTAAGGCAAACAGATGCTAGGAGCAGAAGAATCTGAGGGGAAAAAAAAAAAGCATCCAGTTTTCTGGATGTGACTCAGGTTTGTTATATTTTTAAAACACACACCTCATGTATCACTTTAATGCTTCCTTCCTAAACGAAGATGTTGCAAACACTGGGGGTTTTTTAAGCCAGCTTTAAAATAAAAAAAACACACAGACAGTGTCTGTGTGATACTATTACTTTTCTCTCTGATTTTACATGGATGCAGCAATTATTAGATAATGCAAAAGTAATGTAGGGAAATTACATTTGGTTGAAGAGGTGTTCATTTAATGTAGTCAGAATAATCTCTTCTGCCATTGTGTTTTATGAATCCAGATGAATGACAGAAATACTAGTGAAAGATAAAATCCACAGTATACAACATTATATAACATATATAAAGTAATCATATATAACGAATAACACATAATGTATAATATATAGTATTATACATGCAATATTATTTTCATACCATGTACATACTGTGATTTCATATGTTATGTTACATAATGTTGTAAGTCTGTTTTTTCTCAGACAGTTCTGTCTTTTTCCATGTGCTTATATTGCTTTTAAGGGGAAAATAAATGTACTTTGCTATTTCAAAGTACCACTCAGTGGTACCTCAAATCCACTCACACCCCCACCAACCAGGACCTCATCCCTCTGGAACTTAATCCACAAGGGAAAAAAAATGAGGTTGCCCAGTTGTCATCACTGAGCTAACAGTACTGTGCAGTTCACAGAAAAAGAAATATAATTTTGTATTTTTGTTGACCTCATTAGTTCACAAATTATATTCACCCTTATTTATGTCTCACACAAACAGGATATATTCTATCCATTGAAGGCAAAGGAGAAGTGATCACGGCACTGTGGACAACCAAATCAAAGTAAAATATTAACACAAAAGCCACAGAATCCTAATCACTCTGGACTGCACATATACAAATATACCTGCCTTCCATCTTCACAGAGTTACCTGGCCAAAATAAGAACAAACTGCTGAGTTCACAGCAAAACTGGTATCAGAGGAAACTGTATCTTCCACTCCAAGAGATCTTAAAAAATGAAAAGTTTGAGTCTTCAGTGTGTTGAGTACAGTTATTTAATGTGACTTGCGTTTTCATAAAAACAAAGACAGAACTGTCCCTTTGTACAATTTAATTTCTCTCCATGCTTATAATTTTAAAAGCTTGAGCTCGAATTAAATTGGAATCACTGGAACTTTAGTAATGCCACAGAGAAGGATTTTATACCATAAAAAGGTGATATATTTTATTATAAAACCTTTTTGCATTTAAATATTGTTTACATTCAGTCTCCACTGGCTTGGACTTTAAATGCATTTTCTGCAAGGCTTTCTTTAGAACATAGGAAATGCTGTGCAATCTGGCTAGATGCCTGTCTAAAGTCCTATTTCAAAAATAGAGCACTGTTTCGATAGTAAACAGTATGACATGAACGGTGTCAAGGTTGGAAAGCCCCTTTACAGGCAGGTAAGAAGTAATTTACTCTTAGAAGGACTTTCATCTTCGACCAGTCAACTGGCTGGCTTACGCTTTAAAGAACAGTTTCTCGTTTCTTAGAAAATTATATAAAATATTACTCAAAAAAAAGTTTAATTATCTTTAAATCCTTCTAACTTATTTGTCTCACTGCTGCTTTCTGGCAATAGAAACTGCTGATTAATTATGCATTTATAATAAAGACCCACTTCTTTTATCTATTTTTGAGCAAGGCTGTCCCCACGTAAATTGCACTGCAGGAATCAAGATGTGAGTCTCCTTTCTCTTCTAATTCTTCATATTGAGCACTGCATTTTCACTGAACACAAAAGATGTAATGCAGTAGGAAAGTAAGCCTGAGTCCAACAATGACAAAAGCATAAATTTTACAGCCTTAGACAGAAATTGAAACAAAGATAAAAGAAGTTTTTGAGAGGTGAAATCCAAAGACAGCAGCACCGTTTATTATTATCTCTAACAAACTAAATGTGGCAGGGAATCCTTTGGGCATGTTATGCTAATCACCTTTCCAACAAGAATCCCCTTTGATGCCAACCCAGTTTTCTCATATATTTCATGTGGCTCAAAAGCATCGTGTGAGAGTGATACCACTGACCTCATTTTGTTCAGTGAAAGTGTAGGACAACCTGATATCTATCCTCCCAACTTTCCTTCAATGTAAAAGAGCACTAACAGACAGTAGCCTAATGTTGTAGACACACGGTAGCTCATGAGTCACTAGAGGCTGCAGGAGGACTGAGGAAATTACAGTCCAGTCTGCTTCACCTCCATCCCTGGAAAGGTGATGGAACAGCTCATTCTGGAGTTCATGTATAAACATGGGAAGGAAAAGAAGGTTATCAGGAGTAGACAGCATGGATTCACCAAGGGGAGATCATGCTTAACCAATCCGATAGCCTTTTCTGATGGTGTGCCTAGGTGGCTAGCTGAGGGGAGAACAGTGGATGGGAGTGGAGGGGAGAACTACCTCAACTTCAGCAAGGCTTTTGACACTCTCTCACAACATCCTCATAGGTAAGCTCAGGAAATGTGGGTTAGATGGTGGATTTAGGTGAGGTGGATTGAAAGCTGGCTGAACAACAGAGCTCAGAGGGTTGTAATCAGCTGTACAGAGTGCAACTGGAGCTAGAGGGATCAGTACTGTGTCCAGTCTTTGTGGTGGTTCAGTAAAGCTGTGGGGGTTCAGTCCCTGCTGGGAGCCGAGCCACGTGGCCCCTGTCACTGCGCCCCCCACACCCTGGACAGAGGTTTAAAATGCCTTTTTGAGTTAAGATAAGGAGAATTTAATGCAATAACACACAAGAAACAATCACAGTAACAACAGCAATGACAACAGTGAGAAAATCAATGTACAGAACAAGCAATACCATGCAGGTAAATGGACAGAGCCGAGCAGAGCTGAATGGAGCCAAGCCGACTGGCTGCACGCGCACAAGTCACACCGAGGAACCAAAACTGGGGCATGATGTCAGCATGGTATGGAATAGTCCGGCTACACCAAATTAACCCTGTCCTGGCCAAACCAGAACACTCTTTTTCAACATACACACCAGTGACCTGGCTGAAGGGACAGAGTGTACCCTCTGCAAGTTTGCTGATCATACAAAACTGGGAGGAATGGCTGACACACCAGAAGGCTGTGGTGCCATTCAGTGTGTTCTGGACAGGCTGGAGAGTTGGGCAGAGAGGATCCTAATGAAGTTCATCAAGGGCAAGTGTGGAGTCCTTCACTTGGGAAGGAATAACTGCATGCATGGGTACAGGTTAGGGGTTGAGCAGTTCTAGAAGTTCTAGCAGTTCCTAGAAAACAGTTCTGCTGAGAAGAGACTGGGAGTCCTAGCGAACAACAGAGTTAACCATGAGTCAGCAACATGTCCCTATGGTCAAGAAGGTCAACGGTATCCTGGGGTGCATAAAGAAGAGTGTGACCAGCAGGTTGAGAAAGGTTCTCATTCCTCTCTACTCTGCCCTAATGAGGCCACATCTGTAGTATTGTTTCCTGTTCTGGAACCTCCATTTCCAAAGTGACAGTGAACTTCTGGAGAGAGTCCAGCTGAGAGCTACAGAGATGATGAGAGGACTGGAGCATTCCTCATACAAGGAAAGGCTGAGAGATTTGAGGCTGTTTAGAAGCCTCAGAGCAGAGAAGACTAAGAGGGGATCTTATAAATGTTTATCAATATCTAAAGGGCCCTTGTCAAGAGGATGGGGCCAGTCTCTTTTCAGTGGTACCCAGTGGTAGGACGAGGGGACACAGGCAGAAACTAGAAGATAGGAAGTTCCACCTCAACATGAGGAAAAACTTCTTTACTGTGAGGGTAACAGAGCATTAGAACAGGCTGCCCAGAGTGTTTCTGGAGCCACCTTCTCTGGAGACTCAAAATGCACCTGAACATGTTCCTGTGCAACCTGCTGTAGGCGAAACTGCTGTAGCAGAAGTATTGGACTAGATGATCCCCAGAGGTCCCTTGCCATTCTGTGATTAGTGTAAGAAAAGCACAAGATGTATGGAAATGAAATCTTCTATTTAAGTGGTCCAGAAATAAAACTGTTAACGACTAAAATGTGCAATATTTTGTGAAAATACATGAATACTTTGAATATTACAAATAATAAGAAAGAGAGAAGGAATATGAAGATTTGAAGTTGACTGAAACAACATGTCAGCCCATAGAGACGTAGCTGTCTATATAAAGTTTTTACTCTATTTTTCCCAAGCCCAGAACCATTTTATTAACACCCCAAATAAAAGACATTGTTTGAAGTCATAGTACTAGCAAAATCAATGGTAAAGCTGACAGCAGCTTTGTGAGAGACAGACTTTCACTAGTGGCTACTCTAGAAGTTGTTCAGAATTAAATTTTTCATCAATTTTATATAGTTTTTGTAGTTATTATTTTAAAACAATTTTTTTTTGTAACCAATACTTGAAAGAATATCCTTTATTTTTTATCAAGCATATCAGAAAAGAAATCTAACAAGGCAGACCATAAGCACGTGTGGAAGATGAGAGCATCTGCCTCATGGAGGTGATTCCATGAAGGACCACTTCGGTGTTAAGAGTGTAGTAAGAGGGAAATGATAGATGAGATACAGAGACATGAAGCTGATAGACAAAAGACAGCAGAGGCAGTAAGTCTTCAGACAGCAACTGGTAGGCCATTAAGAAACTCCATTCACAGCTTTGAAGAAGAATAGTCTGGGCTTTGCCATTCATAAGAAGTGGGAAACAAGAATGTGATTATTTAGGCTATTGTAGGGGAGTGTCAGTGGAACTGTACAAAACTTCAGAGGGAACATTCAGGTGAAGGGGATAGGGAGAAGCAAAAGGATAAGATGCAGACACAGTGTTGCAAAAACGGGGGAATAACTCCAGTCTTGTGAGGCCGACACCAAATATACAACAGACGCAAAGTGGGGAACAAATAATAACCATTTATTTACAGTAACATTTGCAGGTTCTTTTGGATTGCCAGTGATAAGTTAAGAGCTACACTACAGTCAACTGATAATATAACAACAACACACTAAACCTGACACACACACACATATGCACACTAACAACAACCACTTGCCCACTGTAAGCCCTGCCCCTGGCTGATAGAAAAGCCCGCCGAACAGAAATACAGTGGAGCACAAGACAGGAAGGTTGTGATGAAAAGAAAAGGGGAAAGCAAAAACAAGAATACGCTCAGGGAAGCACAGAAATGCACCTGAGGAGAAATGTGAAATACACCTGGGGAGGAAAAGTATATCACTCAGCATGAGCTGAGGTAAATAATCTTAACCACAAGGCGTTCCAAGTAGGGGGAATGGAGAGGGCGAATTCATCAATTTGTCCAGTTATCGGTATGGTTCCAAGTCCTGTCCTGATTTTTGGGCTGCGATTGGGGTGATATTTATACTCAAATTTACACATTGCATCATCAGGGTATACGTGCGGGTGGGGATAACTATAGACAATCTTATCGCTTATGTTAATGTCACAAAGTCTGTCAATTCACACCTGCACGCACGAGTGGAGGTAAAGGCTTTTTTGTTTTAGGGCAGAGAAATGGGGGACTGGGACCACAGGGCCTCCACTTCATCTCACACTCCTCCAGGCATCCAGATAACACCAGATATCAATCTAGTGATGGCTGCCACCTCGTCCAGTGCTGAGTTTCATGCTTGCAGGTATGCAGCTACATGGTGTATGTGACTTGGACTTTTGTGATTAACTTTGCTCTCTCAGTTACATATAAGATGGCCAAGCTGTGTGCAGGCTATGGCCAGTCAGCACACCTGTCTGATCTAGTTCTGCACCTGTTTCCTCCTTAAATCCTGTGATAGGTCTCCCTGTGCCACCTCAGATTTTTTCCCTTATGGATTAAGTTCTAGAGGGATGAGGTCCTGGTTGGTGGGGGTGTGAGTGGATTTGAGGTAAGACACCATAGTCAGATGGGGCTGCAAGTGCCCCAGGATGGTGGTGTCAGCAGCTGGAGCCAGTGGGGTCACAAGGACACCAACCAGAGCATGTGCGGACTCAGCCTGAGTGGCTGGGTGTAAATGGTGTGCGTTCTGAAAATCAACTGTGGGGGGTGGAACAAAGTGACTGAGATGAACGAGAGGCTGAGTGCCAGGTGCCTGGTGCTGGCTGCTAGGATGCAGGGTAAGAGTCTGTATCTCTCCTAAACCTGGTACTGGGAAGGGGCACTAGGCAGGCAGGCTGTGCCAGTATTTTGGAGGAGCCATGAGTGTGGAGTTGCTGTGAGACAAGCATGCATTTGTTGGTGAGCACCAGCAGAGACCTGCAAGTTAATCAGGGACCTGTAGGGTAGGTAAGGGGTCTGTATTGGTTTAGTAAGAGCTGTGGCTGCGGAGCAGCCGAGCCACGTGGTTGTGCCGCTGCTCCCCACCCCCTCCCTCTGCCTCAGGTCGCAAGCAAAGAAAAAAGAAAAGGTTTAAAAGTGCCTTTTTGAGTTGAGATAAGGAAGGTTTAATATATACATATTTATATAAGAAAACAACATATAATAAGCATTTGCAGTTAACAAAGAAACCCAGCAGTAACAGTGATAAAGGAACAATACAAAAAGATTGATAACAGAGAGCAGCAAGGGAGCGAGCTCACCCAGACAACAGCCTGGTTGTAAGCCTAGGCTGTATGTGTCTTTGACATACATGTTCGACTTTGCTACTGGTTGAACCTGAGATCAGGAAAGTGGCAGCCGCATCCCCCAGCCTAGGCAGGAGGAAACCCTAGCCCTGGAGCTACAGGTGGCTGCGTCTGCTTACAGTACCCCTTAACATAGAGAAAGGGCAAAAAAGATATTGGCTAAAATTATGGTTTTGCTCTTCTTAGAAAAATTTCAACATAAGAAAAATATACAACTCATTATCTGATAAGCAGAAGAGTTAATGAACATCAGTGTGAACCCATGTCCCCCATTGCTGTTACACTCACCTCTCATTTAATACTTGTCTTGGTTACATCATAGCTGCCTTGAATCCATAGATTTCCTCTAATGGCTTTATACCCTAAAGTTCCCCCAGAATTTCTTAGCTCTTCCACAGTACTTCTCTTTAAGTATCAATGCTTATCTAGTCTCTGAAGAGCTTCAGTTATTTTTACCTCCCTTTATGTTTCCTACTTTTTTTTTTTTTTTTGGCCTGCCTGCAGCATAACAGGAAACACACAATATCATTCTTTAGAAAGTAAAAAAGTGAAGGTGGGCACTTATACTTTAACTTTCAAGTTTTTATGTATTGATATTTGAATTGTGTTGTAATGGTAAAAGTTGGTAGAACTCAAGAACAAATTCACACGCAGTATGCTTTTCTGTATCTCGACTAAATGTTCTCAATTCAAGGCTGTTTGTAGACAGCTTAAAAATCCTCATGTTGCATTGTTTCCAAAACATGTAGGCAGACTTAAAATACATAGTAGAAATGTGACTCATCTCAAAGACATAACTGTAAGCAAGTAGAGACAATACGTGCAGACCATGGTACAAGATGTACCTGTTACTGTTTTCTCTAGGTGATATTTTAAATAGCTAGCTATTCACTTGCATGACCTTGTCTCGATTGAACAACAGGAAAAAAAAAACAGGTATCTTACACTAAGAGTACTTCAATCAAGAAACCTGATAGGTTTGACATTTAAAATGTGAGTGATATGACAGTCACAACAAGATACATCTTACAGCTACATCAGTGGATTTATACTTTTGCAACAAGTCTGAATTATGTCTTCATGAACAGGTCATGTTTTCAATGTGAAACTCTTCCAAGCCTATCATTCACATGACAAAAAAAATATATTTTCATAGCTGACAGGCTTTATATCAAGTACTGCTTCAAAGCAGGCAGAAGTCTGATAAAATATCATCCAACAGGTCATATCTAGATAAACATACCTCCAGATGTTTACCATGGTAAACGTGAAGACTGTGTTTTATTACTAGATAAAGTGCGGGGTTTTTTTTGGTATTGTTATTTTTATGTCAGCAATAAGATTTTCTTTTAAGAAAGCAGGAAACAAGATATCATTAACTTACATTTCAGGAGGGTTTTTTTCGTTTGTTACCAATGCAAAACTGAGTGAATTAAGCAATTTGAGGAGCTGAAGCAAAAGAGACCTAGAATTTATTTTAATTAAAAATCTATCCAAAACTACAGAGAAGTGGAAGAAGGGACTGAAAACCTGGCCAAATGAATAGTTATATTGAGGATATTACTTAAGAAGGAAACCTACAAATAATAGGAAAATATTTACTGAGGAATACAAATTAAGTACTTTAGAAAGATACAAGGAAAATGTAAGATGTTTAAGGCCTGGCAAAATACTTTAAAATGGATGAGAGAAGACTGCTAGTGTGAATGGCAGAATAATAACAGAAATTATATGGGAATTACTATATTATAAAGACATCAAAACAGAAAGTGTAGTTCCATTGTGGAAGAAGTAATCAGATAGTATCTCTTCTGAAAGAAGTGCCGCATGACATAGCAGGTCAGTAACAATTAATTGTGCTAAGTCTGTCAAGCTGAAGATGACACCATGACAAGAGGATATAGTTGGAGAGTATTAAAAAATGAGGGATATGAGAATTCACATAGACCTTGAAAAAACGTATGAGAGATTGGTGAGTGTATATGGGAAGGAGTAATTTAAGTGCAGGTCTACTAGTCCAACTGAAATATTATGAGATACTTTGAAACTAATTTTGAAAGAAAGAATTACATAGAGATAAGTGGGAAAAAAGCCATAAAAATTGATGCGTGTATCAAAAAGAAAGGTCATGTTAGATTGTAAAAGTTAGTTTATTTTCTAGACAAGAATGAAGTAGCGTTAGTCAAACATTTAATGTGGCTCTTCATGGGAAATTATAAGTGAAGGCTGTGAGTATGGAGATTGGTGAAGGAATGTAGAATGCATAAAATGCTATTGAAATTGAGGAACTGGAAATGACTGCAATTTATGTTGGAAAAATATCAGACTAGAAGAAAATATCTACTGGAATTTTTTAAGCATCTATTTTATGACATATCTTGCTTAATATTTTCATGTTACTGACTTAAGATTAACAGTGAGAAGTTAATTTTCTTGATAAGTTTGAGAGATTATAAAAAAAAAGAGGAGTGAAATGTGTTGCGAAAGCGGGGGGGATAAGTCTGGTCTTGTGAGGCTGGCACCGAATATGCGACAGACGCAAATCGGGGAAACAAATAATAACTGTTTATTTACAGCAACATTTGCAGGTTCTTTTGGATTGCCGGTGATAAATTAAGAGCTACAGGTACACTAAGGTTAACTGGTACTATAACAACAACACACTAAAACCGACACACACACACACACAAACAACAATTTGCCCACTGTAAACCCGGTCGCCCGGCAGATAGATCAGCCTGTGAACAGAAATACAGTGGAGCACAAGACAAAAGATGGTCGTGACGAAAAGATAAAGGGAAAACAAAGCAAGAATACACTCAGGGAAGCACAGAAAGGCACCTGAGGAGAAACGTGAAATACACTCAGGGAAGCACAGAAATGCACCTGAGGAGAAACGTTAAATACATCCGGGGAGGAAAAGTATATCACTCAGCGTGAGCTGAGGTAAATAATCTTACCCACACGGCGTCCCGAGTGGGGAGGGGTGGAGAGGGTGAATTCGTCAATCCGTCCAGTCATCGGTGTGGTTCCGAGTCCTGTCCCCCAAATTTTGGGCCACAATTGGGGTGATATTTATACTCAAATTTCCACATTGCATCACCAGGGTATACGTGCGGGTGGGGATGACTATAGACAATCATATCGCTTATGTTAATGTCACAAAGTCCATTAAATTACACCTGCATGGTGGAGGTAATGGCTCCTTTGTTTTAGGGTGAAAAGATGGGGGACTGGGACCACGAGGCCTCCCCCTCGTCTCACACTCCTCCAGGCATCCAGATAACACCAGATATCGATCTAGTGATGGTTGCCACCTGGCCCAGTACTTGCCACCTCGGCCAGTGCTGAGTTTCATGCTTCCAGGCATGCAGCTACAGGGTGTATGTGACTTGGACTTTTGTGACTAATTAACTTTGCTCTCTCCACAAAATGTTAAGCAGAAATGCCACAATGAACTGAAAAATTGGAATCATATACTATGATTTATATACACTAAAGTGCTGTGTGGAAGCATGCAGCTGAGGACTTAAAGCAGTTACTTGGAGATTGTTACACCTGAATTAATTTTTAGTGCAGAATCCCTCACACTGGCCTACAGAGAAAGAGGAGAAATAATTGGGTCACACGTAAACCTAACATCAGAAAGATTTTTTCCATACCTAAGGCATCTGTTGACTGGTACTCTGAAGAGTAAAATTTAATGTGCCTGATGTATACATACCTGCCAACATCAAGTGTTCATGTTTACATTGTTTACATAAATGTCTAAAACTTCTTTGAATTATAGTCAGCTGAAGCTGGGTTATGCATCAGCGCTGATGTGAATGCTACACTGCAACAATATTCTAGGGCATGCAAAGTGGAGGGGAAGATTGAGAGAGAGGAGACGTGTGCACCTGTCTCTCTGTGAATATTGTGTTTGATGGACAGTGACTTACCATCACACCTCCCTGACACATGGTGTTGCAGTGAATGAATAGGCTTTGCTCTTTCTCCTGCTCCAAAAGCCTTAGTGGCAGATGAGAAGCCTCCTAAAACAGTATAGCTCTTCAGCACTTCTTATTTACCAAGCACATTTCTTTATTCAGCAGAACTTTCTCTCTCTCTCAAATTACCTTGTGAATATACTGATACTGAGGGTAATTAAGAAAATACATAGATTTATTTCATAGTAGACAAATATCTCTTCTGGTAGCTTTCTTGGCACTTTTCTAGGCAAATAGGTTAAGGTTTATGAACTCGACCAGTAAGACATTTTTATTGATCATGCCAGACTATTGGAGGTTACTTTGCACATTTATAGCGCATCAATGATATGTTGCAGCAGATCTGCAGTTACCTCTAGTTTTCCAGAATTAACAGCCTGTGGGTATTATTCTACTTTCCTATTATAAACTCAGGTTTCTGTAAGGATTGTGAGAAGATACATCTATTTTTCTACAATACTATATTATATACATATTATCTAAAATAAGTGAAAGAATGTTATCTATAGTCTACCTTTTCCATTCTTATACAGTCAAGTCTATCGATTCTGTTAAAGAGAGAATATGATCTTTAGAATTGTGCCCCAGCCTAACTACAGTTCTAAATGTTTTTGTGGATTAAATCATAGAACCATAGAATCATAGAATGTTTTGGGTCTGAAGAGACCTCAAAGATCATCTAGTTCCAACACCCCTGCCATAGCAGGGACATCTCCCACTAGACCAGGTTGCTCAAGGCCCCATCTCACCTGGTCTTGAACACCTCCAGGGATGAAGCATCCACAACCCCCATGGGCAACCTGTTCCAGTGTCTCACCACTCTCAGAGTAAAGAATTTCCTTCTAATTACCAATCTAAATCTACCCTCTTCCAGTTTGGACCCCTTACCCCTATCACTACAGGCCTTTGTGAAAAGTCCCTCCTCAGCTTTCTTGTAGGTCCCCTTCAGATACTGGAAGGCTGCAAAAAGGTCTCCCTGGAGCCTTCTTTTCTCCAGGCTGAACAACCCCAGCTCTCTCAGCCTGACTTCACAGGAGAGGTGTTCCAGCCCTCTGATCATTTTTGTAGCCCTCCTCTGGACCAACATGTCCATGTCCTTCTTATGCTGGGGGCTCCAGAGCTGGACATAGTACTCAAGGTGAGGTCTCACCAGAGCAAAGTAGAGAGGCAGAATCACCTCCCTTGACCTACTGGCCACATCTCTTTTGATGCAGCCCAGAATACAGTTGGCTTTCTGGGCTACACTGGCACATTGTGGGCTCATGTTGAGCTTACCATCCACCAGCACTACCAAGTCTTTCTCCTAAGGGCCACTCCTTGCCCAACCTGTCTTTGTGCCTGGGATTGCCCCAGCCCAGGTGCAGGACCTTGCACTTGGCCTTGCTGACCTTCATGATGTTGGCATGGGCCCACCTCTCCAGCCTGTCAAGGTCAATATACGATTGAGTTACTTGAGGGGCTGGTGATGATGGTTGTGGGGGAAGTACCTATCCAGAGAAATTTAATACAAAGTCAATATTGTTGGAGACAGAATACAGGGCTAGATAAACCCTTGGCCTGTCTCATTCCTATGTTTTTGTGTTCTCATTACTTATGTTTTCTTCTGAATTTAAGCATGTTATTTCAGAAAACTTCAGCTATGCTTTAATATAAGAGTTGCATTTCTTTGTACACAATAGTGATTTACCAGTGAATCCTATGTGCCCTCAAAATCTCCTACTTACTTAAAAAGCTGGTCAGGTAATGATGCCTATGAATAAAAGCTGTTCAATTTGAAATACGTGGGCTACCACATTTCCTGTTCAATTAAAGAAAAGAAAAAGAATAACAGTTTCAGCATACGTAATTTTATTTTAAATTTTGCATTGAAACAACTGTTACTGGGAACTTCAGTGGACCTGTCTCCTAAAATTTTGTTTCACTCACTTAAAAAAAAAAGAATCTAGAAAAAAAATAATAGACACTTTACTGTATTCTTCTTCCTGTTTCATGGCCTTGAGAAAACTTGATTTAGAAAAAAAAGTAGAAGAATGTATCTCTTACTCAAACTCACTAGTAGTTTTAAAATCTGAAGTCAAGTAATTCTTACTCAGTATCAATTCTCATTACCAATCCAGAGTTCTGCTGCATTTTTCATAAAGGTTCCTGGAGGTTCATAAAACTTTTAATATACTTGACCCCATTTTAGAGTACTTTTTTTTTGTTTGTTAGGAAATGTGTTTACTTTATTAAAGAAAGAAGGCCTATCAACCTCTGCTCTGAAACATTCTAATAAATTTCTTTCTTCAATCTTTATTCTGTCCTTCAGGAATGGGAAAATACATACACACAACACTGGCAATTGATGTAAAGCATTAGAAGGATTCAGTGCAAATCTATGGGGACAAGCAGCATTTCAGGCCTACATACCATGCTGAGATGTAAGCCAACCTAAATGTATATATGTGTGTTTTGTGGTAATTTTCTTTATGTATATGTGTATGCATGAGAGAGATAAGAGCAAAGGGAATTAGTAATCAGAAAATATTTTGTTAATCAAGAGCTTTTTATCAGTACTAAAAAAATAACATCATATATAAATGCACAGTTTTTCATGATCCATTTTTTTGTATATTCTAAGGAACAACTAATAAATATTTATCATTGGTATTAGAACACTTCCTTCCTTCCTTTATTACCTAATAATTTAAGGATACCCATAATATTCAACCCTTCCTACTGATGCATATTTTCTGTATAAAACAATATAGCAATAAAACTGCAATTACATAGTTAAATGATTTGTCTCCAGCACTCGAAAGACATACTTTTTAATGACTTACTGCTTCACTGATTTCTGTTTGAGGAGTGTAGGTAGAAATCTGCCGTTCAGGAGAAAATATCTGCCTAAGAAGAATGCATAATCTGATTTACTGAAGAAATTCCTAAAAAAAAAAAAAGGGCATTGTAACTTTTCAAAAGAACATATAAATTTTTCCACATATAAGGTATCAGATGCTTTCAGTAACAAAAAAGGGGTTGTGTAGATAGTGTGTGCAAAGTAACCTAAAGCTACATTATTGTGTGGCTGTCATTGACACCATCTAATTTCATCCTAGATGTTCATTAATCTGGCAGCAGACTAACTAACCTGTTACAGCTGATGTGAAGAGTATATAGTGTCCAATATAATTAATCATATCTCTCCCCCTTTCTTTCATCCTCATGGCAAAAAGACTTATGATGTCCTGGTTTCCCGGAGTTATTATCTACAGTTTTGTCAATGATAGATTGCATTTAAGTGTTATTGTCAAATAGCACAAGAATGAATAACAAGTTAATTGCAGAGATATCCTATCCAAAAAGCTATATATTTGTTAAAAAGGTAGGGGTAGATATGCCTTTTGAGACCTGGCTCATTAATTAGAAAAAGACCCTAATAAAAAAAGGGGCTAAGTCTGCATTAGTTATTTTGACAGGAATGAAAGTTTGAGAACACAGCAAGCAGAGATTATTTCTCCATATCATTGAGCTAATGTGAGGATCAAAATCTCATTTAATGGACAGATTTTCATCGTGGAAGTGTTAGTCTTTTTAATAAAAGCAGACTCTTCAGACTCACCTTTCTAATGGATGTACTAATTGCTTGTTGATATATGAAGCTAAAATACGTTATTAAAGGCTTCACATGAGTCTGATTGTTGCCTTTTATAAAACCAATATGCAAAAAAAATCTTACCTTCTTAAACTGTTTTACTATGCTTATATGAGGTTCCTGGTCTTTTCATTTCCAACAGGGTCACCTTGAATAGACTCCTCAGAGATTTGTGGTTTTTTGAGACAGATGTAAATAATTCTTGTTCTCCTCTTCTACTAAAACAATTCTTGGTATTGGGTAGAAAGCTAGGACATGAATGAAAGATGATTCTTTTGCCTGTCATTAGCCTGTTAATGCAACAGTAAGTAGTGAATGCACCTGTTGACATATTTTAAAATATTGGTTTTAAAAGTTTTTCTGGACTCTGAAATATCAGTCATCCTCATTTTTAAGTATTATCCACAGTTTCTGTGATATTGTAGTGGAACACTATGATGAAGCTTGGATAGGAGTGTGAGGAACTCCCTTTTTAAGTTAGAAATCTCAGCCAAATGCTGCAAAATCATTAGTATGATTAGCATAATAAATAGCCAAGGTTATGGAATTTGACACTCAGAATAAACAATGTATAATTATTCTTTCAAATAACTTTCATTTATTTATTCTAAATGCATTTTTCATTTAAAATATACAAGATTCTCATTAAAAGAATTATATAGTATTCCTGCTTTTAAGTGTTTCTGTAGTTTAAACTGGAACACAATTAGCTATGAGCAGGGGGAAGAGACAGTCTATTTTAATGCATAATAGTTTAAAAATTAAAGGATGGAAAATACATAGAATGTCAAAAAAAAAGAAATCCAAAACCCAAAGGACTTGCAAAACAATATTACTTAAAGCTCATTTAATTCTAATCTAATCAAAGTTAATGATTTCTTAATTCTTGAGAACCCTTTAAGTGGGCATTGGGTTCAGGGAATTCTTGCCTAATTTTTCCAACATACAACAGTTGAATGCCAGACCAGAAATTCTCTGTTTGGTTGAGTATCTACTAGATTTGGGCCTTGATGAACACCTATTTCTTCTTTGATGATGAGGTAAGATTCAAGAATGCCTCTGTCTCCCTTTCTCCTGAATATTTTCTTCTTCTCTTTAAAGGAAATAGAGTAGGGCACTACAGGGCCTTATATGATGCCATATAGATCATTGCAACTCTGGGAATACACAACACATTTTTATCTTTCAATGACAGAAGTAGGAGCCCACAGACATTGTCTTCTGCTGGGCATTTAAAGCCACTTCTTTACAGCAGGGATTCCTCCTCATTACAGTAGTTTTCATGGGATGAGGTCAATCCCAAGGAAAATAAAGCTCAGTGTGTGATCTGACACAGGCAGAATGCAGGAACAACCACAAAACCATTGTTGAAATACAAAGAGTAAACTTATTCTCATTACATTGTGAACTGGAGGATCTCCACAGCATCACCTGGGCAGACACACGCAAATGAGGACGCAGGCACCACAGAGCTCGGTCCTTGCTAAAAAGTGAAAAAGATTTAGAACGTGCTGCTTTCCCCTGTATATCAAGAACTCTTGCAGGTGTATTTTTCCCCTGTGCTTTGACGTTTCCCACAGGAGGGCAAGAATCTCAAGCGTGTCCAATAAGATGCCTCTGAGTTCTTCACAGACCTATGTTATCTGAACACCTATGTTAGCTGAAGACAGATGTTCTACTTGTCCAGCACACAAAGCTAAGAAACAATTAGTATATGTTTTTTGACACCCGAACTTAAGTCACTTGAACATGTTTACAGTCCTCCTAGCCTACCTTCCATTACTTTCCAACACTCAGCCATTACAAAAGTAAAGGTTTTAATATCCAAGAAAAACTCCTTCATCATTTCAAAGTCAGAAGACTGTGAGTCCCAGCACTTCTCTCAGGATAACCACGGAAACACCCAGAGAAGAGAAAAAAATTCACCCAAAGACCAGTGAAGAACACTTCAAATATCTTTGAACAATCTTTCTGACTCTCTGCAAGCTCAGGCCCATTTTAGTACACATACATCCTTCAGACTTTTATTTTGAGAATATACTTGACCATCAGAAATATTAGAACATTACACACTTGCAGGATTTCAGATGCTGTAACCCAAAGGACTTATCCATAACGACTGCAGCTAAAGCCATTTTTTCTCATGATATCATACCTATTTAAAAGATGATTCCTACTACTTTTTTCCACCTTTGACTAAGAATATTAGGATCTAGAAACTGTGCTTCTCTTTTTAGCCATATATCATACTTCTGTCTCTGCTAGAGAGGTCCTTGCTATTGCAATGTCTCAACTATACATATTTTTCTTTCCTCCTCCACACAATGTGGAGGAGACTTCTTATGTATCTCACAGGTAGATCAATCCACAGTTGATAATTTTCCACATATTAAGAATGTTAATAAGTACCACATCCTTTACCTAATCGTCACCTTTCCCAAGGCTGTTCCAATGTTACTTCTACATATAATTTGTCCATATATTCCTTAGAGTGGTATGAAACTGGTCATGATCCCTCACCTGCCAGGATTTGTTGCACCACTAAGTAATCATATTAAACCACTGAGAAATCAGTTAATTATTAGATAGGTACTTTTTGTTTTGTATCATAAAGTTATTAACAACAAACTGAACTGAGTTTTCTAATGAATTGTCCTTAATCAATAATGGAGTATTTTCTTTGTCTTTTTTTTTGATTTTGTTTTGTTTTATAGGGAAGGGGTTTTTTTGCAGCTTTTCTGTTCATGGGGGGTTTTTTTTTGAAATGCAAAATTATCCTCTTTCTAAACAAATAAATTGATAGGATTTTTAAATGTTTTTTTCTTTTTCAGTAGATAGTGGAAAATATTTTAGCTAGATTTTGTTATCTAGAAACAAAGAATTCTGTTAAACTGATTTATAAATACGTCTTTTAAAAAGTAGAAGTATGCTCTACCAGAGCCTTGCCTGGAAAATTGTTCTTTTACTTATGGGTTCTTGAGTTACTGCACATGAGTTACTACACATTAACTACAGTTACAAAAGAGCAGAATATGTTTGCTAAATAAGACAAGCTACATTAGTAAAATCTGTAGTAAGCACTGCTAAATACTATAGCAATACCAGATAAATAAACATTTAGCTACTTTTACAATAAATTTATACAATAGTTGCACACTAAAGTAGTGTTTATCTCCAGAGTCTGACACTTGTTTGAGAACAGCTACTCAATAAATCTTTCTATTGTTATACCCCATGCACTTAATATCAGCAGTTAGCTCAGACTATCAGGTCAAGAAGTCCAGGCTCTCCTTTTTAACTGAGGTTAAAGATAAACACGTGCTTATAGCTTCCATATCTCTGTGTCTGCATTGCATATAAATAAAGGTTTTACATTAATATTAAATCCAGAACTCAAAATTTTGACTTTTCGCATTCGAAGCCAGTCTTTCTCCATTTCTGCGGTTCTCACATGGCCTCCTTCTGATTTCAGTTTCTTTGTGGTGTTGACTATGCATTATTTCTCCATGGACCCAGGAGAAAAATCTGAATTATTGTAGACCTTCTTTCCAGTATCTTTGTGGTGTTGTTTGTTTTTTTTTTACTTCAACATTTTATCATTTCCACAGGTTCTTCCACATTCAGTCAGCTGCTTTTGTTCAGTGTTCCAGTGGTAATATGTTACTCTACATATATCTGTCTTTCTCACTTGTATACTAGGGCATCAACAGAATAATATTAAGAATAAGAGAGTAACAATGTCCTGCATTGCAGTCCTGGTAACTGGTCTGGTGATCTTTTGTTTGCCAGGTAAACATACTTCATACAAAATCTCATTCACTCTCTTTAGCTCTATACCAGAACAGTGATTATGAAGTTTCTGTGTGAATAATTACTCTTCTAAAATTTAATCAATTTTATCCTACATATTTTAAAATTGAGATTTTATTCAGGGTTCCATATCTTGGTTTAATGATATTTAACCAGACAGACTTCCTGAAGAATAGTAAAAATCACATCATGCTACCTTGACAGTATGATGATCATCTGTCATTAAACCATAAATTTTGATCCTGTTGAACTTTTCAGTGAAAAAATTCAGATTTTTTTCAAATGTACAAACCATTTATTTTCCACAATGTCAGCCTACATTATTTTAATAAAAACTTAAAAGACTAAGTCCACATGGTAGGAGTTAAATTTAAAACTGATTCCTGGCATTAAAAATTATTCCATTTTTAAAGATTAGCTAAACTATAAAGAGCAAATATTAGGTCTTTTAATAGGAATTTTCAGGAATCACGGATAGCAGAAAGTATTACCACCTAAAATGTATATTTCTCCAGTTAAGTTACAAAATATCACTTTTTGTTTGTTCTAGGCATCTGGTGTCCTGATTTGATTTCACTCATTTCTGATGAAAACAAAGAGAGAGAGGAACTGAGTATGAAAATTGTGTGAAGATTAATGGAAAGTATTGGTTTCATAAAATGCATTAGAAAGGATGGAAAATAAGTGCAGTAAGGAAGAAATATAATAATGCTAAGACAATGTGGCAAAACAAAGTGGGGACTGAAAAGGGCAACATTTGCAGAAAGAAAGTTACATAGGGCATTATTTCATTATCTAACTTTTTTTTTGGCAGTTGACAAAAATTCCTGTTCAGATTAGAAGACCCACTGCTGGAATAAATAAACCTCAGGGTGTGATAGAAAATCAAAAGCAAGACGATCAAGAGATGAAATATCATAGGTATTTTCCTATGGTGATTATGCAGTAATCATCTACTTTGTCTTCCAGATTTGTCTCTAATGATGGTTCACCCCTCTATTCACATATCTTGTGACCAAGGCATGAAATTCTTGTTTACTGGTATTTATTTTGTGAATTTACCTTTCTTTTATATGTATAATGCTTTCAGGTCCTCTGAAGCCAATATTTACTAATAGTTTGAATGCAATGCATTTATTAAATACTACAATTTGCATAGTTATTTTTCTGTTTTTCTCTAGAAGTCTCAGTATAACGGATAAACCATTGTGTATCAACAAGAATATTCAATTAGTGATACAAATAATATGGTGACAATAAAACTTCAATTTGTTGTTTGGATTTTTTTATCCTAAAAGGGGTAATACTTGGGTTGCACTAGGCAGCATTAACTAAGTACTTGTAGAGAAACATTACAGGTAATTTTCAGAAAAGTAATTCTTTTCAACTAAATGTGGATATGCTTTCAGAATATGAGACATAAGAATGTTTCTAACCGTAGCTTAATTACCACTAAATTGATGAACCTTTCCTCTGTGCAGTATTGTAGGACCCAATTGTCCCTTCAGTATGTGCACGTCTAGGAGGGAAGAGGAGAAGAAATATCTGTGAAGGTTTCATCAGAAATGTCTCCTGATCATTAGTGTATTCTTACTCATAGTAAATAAAAGCTAAAAGAGACTGTTCACCCATGGAAGGGACCTTGAAGCATTATAAAGATGACAGAGAAGTTTTGTGAAAATCTTTACTTCCATTGGGTCTAGAAGCACAGTGTCATCAATCTTTCCCTGATGATGTGGTTTAAATAAATTTATAATGCAAAGGATTCTACGCATATCTGTCCTTATATCCCTTTATTCAAAGGAAAGATCTAGGTTCCTATAATCTCAGCATAAGAAAGGCAAATAACAGATCTTATAATAATCCCAGCATTCTTTCTGTTAAATCAGTCTTCACGGCTACGAACAGCAGTATTACTTGGGCTAAACTCAAGGCTGTGAATGCAACTTCTTCATTAACTTAATCCTTTTAAACAGCCTGGGAGGATTACAAATTGCCCATGTCAGGTGCTCAAAACATGTAACCTGCAAAACTGATGCCACACAGGTATTTGGGAAGATATACTAACATTTTCTAATGTGGACTTACATCAGGGAAACCAGAATGACTTGGACTGAGACAGGGTTAATTAAAGTCATCTAACTTATGGATTTCTTTGGTGTGATATGACTACCACCTTACCCACAAGGACATTAAGAAATCAGAATAGTATTCTTTAACATGCATCCCTGTGAGACATCTGTTTCAGTGTCTCTGTTGATGCAACGCTGTGAAATTTTTTACTTCTCCTGTTTACAGCCTCATCATCTAGACCATCATCTAGACTAAAGGACTTTCATTTTTAGTTTTTCATATCTTGAAGATGTAAATAAATAGAAACAAATCCTATTTCAGCAGCAAGTAGATTCTGAGACAGCAACTATGAATCTTTCAGGCAGAAAAGAAAGAAGTTAGCCTGCTGCTAGATGCATAAAGTACTTTTCTGAACTTCTAAATTGTTCTTTTTTTAGTATTGCTGTTCTTGAAGCACAGAGAGGAGTTAGTGCTGGCCAAAAAACAAGGATAGAGAACATATATTTTTTATGTGTAGAGAGAGTCCACAGTAGCTACCTAAAGTCTGGTCCTGATAGGCATTGCAAGAAAAAAGAAACAAGTGTATTTCTGACATGTTTCAAATCTCATTTATTTAGATACAAAAGGAATTAAATTTATACTCACAGATTTTATGATCGCATTTTTTTTTATAAAGCAGAATACAAAAAAATAGTAAAAAAATACTCTGAAAGGAAATATGTTTGAAATTTTTTGAAGTAAAACAGGAAAAAAAAGTCTGACTTAAATGTTAATCATAGTTGCTTCTTAAACATAAAAAATCATCACTATCAAAATGCACAACACAAAAGCCTGGACATAAGCCCTAAATACATAATTGTCAAATCTCTAAACTATTAATTAATAAGGTTTTCCATGCTTCAGTTGTAGTCTTACATGATGATATACTCAAACAATTGTGTTGTTTTTTAAACAGCTAGCATATGACTAGGTTTTGATCAACTCAATTCAAATTCCTAAATAAATAAAAAACCACAAAACGTGTTTCTGACTAAAGGATACACAAAGTCTTGAACTTTGAATTTAAGAACCACATTTTAAGGTGATCTGATTTCATATCTTATAATCCTTTTTTAATGATGTCGCTATCACACAGATTTCCATTTTTTTTAATAGACATGCATTTCATCTTGATATATTTTTTAACTTCGGTTGTAAATCCTACAACAGAAGTTAATAGATATGTGTTTTACTGATTTTTAATCTACTATGCATCCACATGGCTTGATGTTGAACTTATGGTCTCTGTATACTGAGTAAGTAAATAGTTTCCTTGTTTATTCACTAATTTTCTGAATTCCAGATCTTATTTGAAACAGATTTCTCCATTGTTGTAAACAAATTACCAATTGTCCAAACCCATTAAAATTTGTAACTGAAAATTATTTTTAAGCACCTGTGAACTAAAGAGAACTTCACAACTCAGTAAGTGAAGTTGTGAAAGCCTCATCTACATTAATTCTCTACTGAATCCCTAGGTATTCAATAGCAGAGATTGGAGGATATTCTATTAATTTATTCCAAAATCCAAGTTTTCCAGTCATTTGAGATTGACTAGTAGAATTTCTTCATGGGCTAAACTCCTCAGAAATGACCAATGTCTTTTAACTCTCCTCTCCAAACCAACAGTTTTTAACAGAAGGTTAATTGAACTAGATTTCTTAAATTACGTCTCTCAAAGTTATTAGGTCAGTTTAGATATAAAGAAAGGTTTTATTCATAACAGCTCTCTTCCTACTCAGTCTGTCCTTTAGAACAACCTCAGGCTTCCAGGATCCATTTCATTCAACTCTGTGGTATTCTGAGTAGCAGCAAACCCCTCACAGTCCTGTTTTAGGAAGTTTGGGGGAAGGGACGTTCTTCTATAGCATCCAATGCACAGCTGTCTGGTTTTTACAGCTTTCAGCAATCTCTTAATCTTTCAGCATGAATTCTCAGGTCTTTAAAGTGAGTTTTCCTCTTCTTTTTGACCTGCAGCCTTTCACATTTTTCTGTGACCATAATCCTTTGCTATTTGAGGAATGACATAATCTTCCTGCCCATCTTCCAAAGGGAAGCCAAATTACTACATTGGTCTTCTTCAACAGACAAAGAGTGACTAGGCATCCAGACTGTCTCTTGAACATAAATTCCTATGTTAGTTGAAACTCGTAAATATATTGGTTTAAAACCCAGAAGTTTTATTTCTCAGGAATTTTTTTCCAATGTTCATTTTACAACTAGTAAAACAAATCTTGCTTTACTTAACCTTCATACATACTCATGATAATGTATTTGCAGGATACCAGTTGGTACAAGCCTGTAATGGGTTATAATAACTCAATGTCTTGTATCCTCTCTTCATGTTCCTATAATAAGGAAGGCATTTGACCCCAAGTGCTGGATACTGCATGCTTACGCCCTATGTGACTTCATATAAAACTGCAACATGTTGTCTTACCTAAGCTCAATTACTTAGATCTGCTGCGGTGCAAGAGAAGAAACTGGTAAAGTCTTGCTTATGTCCTACATATTTTTCTGATTAAGTGTTTCCACCATATGTAAACTGTGAGACTCTTAATAGCAAAAAATGTGAGTTTCTCCAAGTAAAAAAAGAAAATGAAACCCTAGTACTTGTGACAAAATATTCCTTCATCAGTATAACTGTCACTGAAGTGAGCTTAATCTCCACTAAATTTATAACAATTTATTAATAGAGCCTGCTTACTAACCAAAACTTAAATAAAATCTGGAAGTTATAGAGTATAAGGACAAATTATCTTTTGCAGAGTTTGTCTACAGCTAGACCATACATCATGTAAGACCCATGAAAAATATCCATATTTTTCCCAAAGTAATTCACCATAAATGTAAAAAATTCCATATTCTATTATGCCATTATTCATTAGTGACAAGAGAATAAAATTCATTTTCATGCTGTAAACCATGAGAATAATATGATGCGAAGCCATCATTACTGCACTATCTTTTAATAGATGATTATAAAAATATCATTTTCTTAAGATGTCTTTTATCCAACACAACCTAAGATATTCAGTGAGGATGAAAACTCCCTTTTTTTCATATCAAATGAAGAAAATAAATTTTCATCTTTTTTTTTTCCTTCTATTTACAGTGAGAGTTAATGACGTATATTCTACCTCCCAGTGTTTGTCACATACACACTTTTAGAGTAATTTAATTTTAATTCAAGCCCGGTCTTCAACTTACACTGAATCTTCCAGTACATAATAAAAAAGCCCTAAATTTTTTGTTAATGGGAAAGTCATTTCCCATTTAATGTAAAGAAATGTGATGTTGTACACTTTAAGGCGTTAATGAAAACACATTAAAGAAAACCAGAAATTATTAATATGCTTATCTTCCAAATGAATGCTCACACATATGCATTTCAGGACAACTAAATAATCACATTGTTAAAACTGGTATTTAAACAAACATTAAAAGAACAGAACCATCTGATGTTTATGAGTTACATCAAGCACAAATGCACTTAAGGTTAGACTGTTTCCCCATTATCTTTTACCTCTTGAAGAAGCTCAGACTAACATTTGTAAAGAGAAGCAGCTGTCTGTACACTGGCAGCTTGTGACCATTATTGGGTAGCTTCACAGTGATTTCCTAAACCTTTAGGTAGTAGAAATACCTGAAATAGATTTGTACCTTTTGGAGAAAAATGGAAACAATGCAAACAAAAATGTCCTCAGGAATGAAGTGCCCAAGGGTTGTTAGATACTTCAGAGTCAGCTTTATTTGGGAAAAAACCTAAACAAAACCAACACCAAAAGCCTTAGCTGGAAAATGTTGAACTTTAGAGGTAATGGAAAACAGTTCTAAAACAACAAAAAATCTCATGAAGGTTCTGTATAAATGCTTTTTTACAAGTTCTGGAGGGTTTTTGGGAAGGTTTCTTTTGGGGTGTTGTGGGTTTGTGGTTTTTTTGGTCGTATCTTTCTCTTTAGCTATAAATTGGCCAATGGAATAACAAGAAAATGACTCTCTAGATTACCTTTAGTCCAAGAAAAACAAAGTCTTTCTTCCTCGTCCTGTGTATCTTCCTTGTCCTAGAGTTCAAGCAGTGGAACATTTCATCATAATTTAGGGAATTATCCTTTATTTTCTCTTCTTCCTTATGATTTCTATTGTCTGGTGTATAATTTAATTGTTCTGGATTGGATCTTCATGAGAGAGATTGTCATATAGTTTAGAAAATATACATTTTATGGCTTCACCATTTAAGAATTATGACATTTAAATTGCAGAAAACTTTACATGGCACATGTGAGATTTAAGAATAACAAAATCCTGACAATGGAAATTCAAAGAGTATAAATTTAGATTATACTCTCTAAATTTTCATGAGAACAGGTGTAAGTATTCTTGGCAGCACTGTAAGCAAAAGAGTGTAGCAATCAGCCATTAAAGATTGCTTTTATAGTTTGAACATGTCCAAGTATTTCCTTACCTGGAACAAAGGGATTCACCTGACAAATGGACAATGACATTGCAATTACTGATAAAGTCTATGACAATATGCAGAACGGCCTATAACTGTATTTAAGAAGTTAACACAAAAGGTTGATGTGTTTTTAGGTAGGTCAAATCTTTAATGTCAAGCATGAACTTAAAAGATTTATCACGTAACTTGTTTAGTGTATTTATCTAAAAAAACACTTGGTTTCTCCCAGCAGAACAACAAAAGGAGTTTAAAAAAAGGAAAGCTAGGTTTTTTGGAGGTAAGAATAAGGAACACAGCTCTTTACATAGAAAAATGCCAAGGCAATTAGGTCAAGCAAACCAGAAAATAAAAACATTGAAAAACAGCCTATACATAGCTCTTGCTGTCTCCACTGGGGGCAAGTTTTGAAATTTTTTTCTTGCTTGTGTGTTTAAAATTTGCATTAGGAAAAGGAATTTCATGATGTATATAAAAAAGTTTTTGTAAAAAAACTCTTCCAGACCCTCTGTGTTTGTACTGATTTGAGCTTGCTGCTTGCATAATACATTAAATGTAAGCAAAGGAAGAACATTATGCGCTATAAATAACTTGTCAAATCATAATGTATAAAGTATTACTGAACAGTCTTGATACAAACTGATGAATCAACAAAGAATGTTCACAGAAAATCTAGTCTATTTACTTATGATAAAGAAATTAGTGAATAAAACATAAAATAAAATATCAGCCTCCAACTGAATATTTCTCCTAGCACGGAACAGAGATTGGATTAGCTCTAACTTTCAGAAGCACAAAAAAATAAAAGCTGGCTTTTTTTTGAATAACTAAAGAATACATTTAAACTACAACATCACTTGCACTAATAGATATTAGAAAATATCAAAAATACCAAAGATGTTTTATTAAATATTTCACTTTTTCTAATAGAAAAAAATGTTAGATGTAGTTTTACACTATAAGTAAAAAAAAACAGAGCGGGAGAAAATCATAAAACCGTTGACTGCACTGCACCTGTAACATGGGAAAAAGCTAAGCTTTCTAGACCTGTCTGACTTGTCCCTTATAATTCTGATTTAGGATCTAAATAGCTCAGCTAAGGTCAGAGAAACTGAGGAAGGTTAAGGTACCTCCGTATTTATCTATTATGTATTTTAGTAGACCTTGTAAGGAAGACCTGAAAACAAATAAAAATAAGCTTCCCCATCATATTTTATTTCTTGTTGTAATAACAACATGAACTCAAATCTGAAAGCAAGCCAAAGTGAAGTAATAAAATGAAACCATAAATACAGACTTAAATATTGTCCATAATTTGTATAGATTTTGAGCAAAGTTTTGATAATGCAAAACTCACTCCAGATAACAAGGTTTTTGTTTGGCCTTTTCATGTGAATCAGGAGGGCACCTGCAGGAGGTTATTTTTGTAAATCAGAACAGAAAGTAATTCCTAGCTATACAATGTTGACTGGAGTAATTTTTTGGGCCATTTCTTTGTAAATGACTTTTAATATTGAAACACTTCTGTGGGCAATTGTGCTGTGAGTAACATACCTTGCAAAGTGTCCTGGCTCATGGATTTACCATACTTTTGGCATTACCCATCTGTTAGTTATGTAAAACCTCACACTTAATTAGTACTCAGTGTCTTCATTTTTATTTTTCTGTGATCTAGGTGTGTTTTGTGAATATGCATTGCAAACTTCTCTGATAGCACAGGTACTGCTGGATGCATTTGTCTGCATACTCGATATTTCCTGGTAACTAAATGACTCATAGCCGATTTGCCAATGTTAGGGTCAGGAGCAAAACTAGTTTATTTATTTTTCTTTTCTAGCTATGTTTTGTCCTAGAGTATGTGCAGAACTTTTTATTTTTTACTAACTTAACAAAACTTAGAGATTTGAAACAGCAACATATACTCACAAAAACATGCTGATACATGAACAGAAGTTTCCTCCAGCTGTCATGAAAGTAATATTATGGTGTGACCAATCACCGAAACTCTATAATGGAAGAAGGCACAGAGTAGATGGACACAGGCAATGTACTTGTGGAAGAGAAAAGGCAGTGACCACAGCTATTGTAAGGAAGACTGAACTTAACACAGAAGAGACCAGAGAGTGGCCTTTGTTTTAGGCAAACAGAATAAACTGAAAACAACAATGGTCTTGAGCCAGCTTCAACCCACGTACTCTTTCCTGGTGACTGAATGTCCCCAATGTCATGACAGCATATAGGGATTGATGATGGGAATTGCGTTTGTAATGTAATCCAATGGTATATTGCAGTTGCTGTATTGTGCTTCTATTACAAATTCAGTACATTGATACATACTCTGCTAAATCAAAATCCCATGTAATGTCCAATATCTTCAAATAAGTAAATGTGGTATTAAAACATTAAACCCCCTTGTGTAGAGTATCTCAAAGAGTCTGGTCAGAGAGTATTGAACTCTGACACAGGACTGAAACAGTTGGCAGATTTGTTAGCTGCAATGTAGGAAGTCTGATCACAGGACTGATTTTCTCCAGAGATTGCTGACAGTTAGTTTGCTTTGAAAAGGTCATAAGGTATGTTTGGTTGGCAATAATTAGTATGATTCCTAGTAAAACTCCCCGGATGAGAATCTTATTTTTAAAGTTTGGATTCTGTTATGTCCCATCAGATTGGATTAAACTGTATTAAATCTGTATTTCCATTTCTCAAGTTCACAGTTTCTTAAAAATTACTGGCCTAATCTTGCTCATCTTATTTTTGCCAGCATTCAGGTCTACACGTCTGTATTTATTGATGATGTTTATAACAGTGTATTTTTTTCTGCTCTTGGGTTATTTTTTTTTTTCAAGTTTGTATATACAATTATTTTTACATTCCTAGAACAGTGGTTCTCCTGGCTCAGACTCACTTTTTGAATGGACAAAACTAATAATGATTCAGTTGACTTTGATGTTAAAGAATCTGGATCGATTTTCTATTCAAAAGGAGTATTAATGTCTTGGCAGCAATGACTAGGCCAGCTCTGCAACTCAGAGCCAATACATTAATACTCAGAACAATAGTCACACTGAGCCAGAATCTCTGCCTTGCCAGTTAGAAAATGCAGTACAGGATCTGGGCCTAGGTGGACAGTGCCCCAAAATGCCACCTGTTGCGTTCAGTAACTTCTGGCTGTTCTATAGTCTCATAACACAAACTGGAACACTGGCTGATCCCTCCATTGCTATTGTTCTACCTTGACATATTCCCACTCCAGGGAATAGGACAGGAGTCTAGGTGTGTCTACATCAGCTTTGTTCTGCCTTTCAATGAGGTAAATTCTGTGGAAAGTTGACCTGTAGAAAAAGGAAAGGAGCAGATTACGTGTATTACATTATTGAGTTGAGTGATACCAAAGATTTTTAGGGTTTTCAAGATGTTGGGGAGTTTATCACCACCTCCACCTCTGAAAATCCCAAAATCCTAGAAGAGTGGAAGTAATTTATTTTGAAAAGGTTATTTATTTGTTTAACATATATTGTATATGTTATTATATCCTGATTACTTAATTTTATTCAAAGGTTGATTTTATTCCCGAGAAAACTCTTCTTTTTCCCTAGAAATAAATTTGCAACCCACCTTGTGGTATGTAGTACACAGAGATGATACTAATACGACAGAAAAAAAGACAGCTCTGAGGTCTTTTTCCATAAGCAACACTAGATTGTTGTGCATGTATCTGACGGTCTATGTTCTTCATTCTGTCAATTTGGATCAGATTTCCAATTAGCTGGAAGTTGAAGAGGTTAGAGATTAGTTGACCTCAGTTCTTCAGCTGTTGATGATAATTAGTATCTTCAGCACACAGTCTTTTCTTGGTCTCTGTAGTATATATGACACACGTGCAGTCTCAATGCCACTTTTCAGAGCCCTGTAGTTGATTGGTTGTGAAAGAGGTACTCACCATATACACAGTCATGGATTCCTTATAATGGAATGTTTTTTAGACTAAATAACTACTGAAACAGTTGTGTAACAAATAATTAAAAGATGCATCTTGATCTTCAATTAAATCTTGTTTATATACATACTCAACAAAATGTAAAAAATACATGACTTGTCTCACAGCAGTCTACAAAAAGAGACGAGTTCTCTTCAGTGCTTTGCAGGAAAGTGGAGAAGCAGTGCAAAAGGAAGGGAAATATGCTACTTATACACAAAGTACTCCACTCTAACTAATTATATATGCATTCACTGTTTCTTTCTATGCCAATATGAAAACTAGGCCCTTTGAATACACATCTTTGAAGTCAGTGTCAGTTAGCACTTAAAGTTAATGAGTAAGACCAGCTGATTGATTCCATTTGAATGGATAAGAAGGGCGAAGTTGTTCTTCTATTGGGTACACATTCACAGCTGACCTGTAAAATTCCTTTAGAAGTAAGGGAGGTCAGAAGCCGAGAGAAGAAGGACTCACTAAGAAACGAGAGTGGAGGAATATAGACTGTATTCTGTAGTTTGCAGTAAATCAAGTACTCAAACTCAAATTTGAGTAAATCAAATACTGAATCAAAAAGAATTAAACTACTACTAAATTTGAAATAATTCATTCACAAAGAAGAGGATATCAAACCACTTTCACTTCAGCCAGTGCTTCTGAAACAAACAACAAAGAATCTTGAGGGTTGCATCCAAGGAGCATCTAAAGTCCGCAGCTACTAAAGTGAAGGCAAAAAAAATGTGTTAGATACTGCCTTGTTCATTGCTTCAGGCAATATATTCAAAGAAAGACTGCTACTAAAATGCTATGTAGAAATCTGCACTTCCTGAACTGGAAATGACCTTTAACATACATGTTATCTTGAGAAGAAATGCTTAATTGAATACAGACACATTGTAACAAGAAATCTTATCATTAGAAATAGATGTGTTTGGGTTTTATTTGGTATAATAGCTATGATCTGCTTGCAAAGCAAGTTTGAAAACAAAGCATGCACTCAGGAACTCTAATGAAGATGGTAGTCTTTTGGTTTAGGTACTGTAAAGAAACATGCTAAGTCATCCATCTAGAGAACAAAATTTATACCAAGTAAATCTGGGGTTTTTTTTGTTTAAGGATGAAGATTTTCTCTGCTATATAGAATTTGTTTCTGTTTAAAAGTTATTAGAATCATAGAATCATAGAAACATTCAGGTTGGAAAAGACCTCTAGGATCATCTAGTCCAACCTTCTTCGGACACTGTCTCAAAGTGCCACGTCTTTGAACACCTCCAGGGATGATGACTTCACCACCTCCCTGGGCAGTTTTTTCCAATGGCTAATCACTCTTTCAGCGAAGCACTTCTTCCTAATATCCAATCTAAACCTCTCTTGGTGCAACTTGAGGCCATCACTTCTCGTCCTTTCAGTAGTTATGTGGAAGAAGAGACCAGCACCAGCCTCACTACAACCTCCTTTTTGGGTAGTTGTAGAGAGCAATGAGGTCTCCTCTCAGTCTCCTCTTCTCCAAGCTGAACAATCCCAGTTCCCTCAGGTGCTCCTCATACGGCATATTCTCCAGACCACTTACCAGCTTCTTTGCCCTTCTCTGGACCGGCTCCAGCACCTCGATGTCCTTCTTATACTGTAGCTCATAAAACTGGACACAGTACTCAAG
>VZZY01024289.1:8989-25331 GCA_013400335.1 Eurystomus gularis
CTCCCGCCCCGCCTGCCGCAGGAAAGCGCGGCACCGGGGGAGCGGTGGGCTCTGCCCTCGCCCCGGCCGGCGAAAACTAAAAGGAAAAAAAAATTTTTCATTTTTTTTTTTTACCTCCTTTAGCAATAAATATTTTAAGGAAAGACTGACCCCGGCAAACTCCTCCCTGGCATGACGCGTTCCCCGTGTCCGAAATCCGGCACCGGTGATGCCGCAAAGTCCGGTCGGAAAGGAAACCTCTGAGGCCTGACGCTGTGCGAGGCCCTGCAGAAACGCTGAGGAACGCTGCTTTTGCAAACTGCAGAACAGGTGTCAGTTTTTCTAACACTGATTTGAGGAATAAAAGACTTAAGCCGACTCCTCAGGAATCGTTTACCAAAGACTAAAAGCCTTAAGTGATCTTACAGGAAACTGAGGCCTAAAGCTAAGTCTTAGGGTGAAAGGAAGGTAAAGGACAAAGGTGCTCGCCTGCCAATCAAGACCCATTTATATCTATAGGATATATGGGGATAGATACATCTATAGGATAGACGGGGATATATAGATTTATATCTATAGGATCAAGGGGCAGCAGTTAAGGGCTATGCAAGAACTTAGATGCTCCGTTTTGCTCAGTAAGCTCATGAGCATTATTTTCTTCCCCAAGGCGAAGCAGGAACCGGCCAGACACGCCCTGTGTGTTACAAACTGTTCCGTGCAGTTCTGAAGAAGGCGCCTCTGTTGAGCCTGTAAAATTGGCAGTCCCTAATTCACAGGGAAACAAGGGAGGGACTTTGCGGACGGGAATAGGGTGTAAAGTGCTGAAAACTCTGACCGCAGGTGTGCCTACTTTGCTAGGACACCTGCTCTTGCAAGAACATATAATGAATTGCTGCTTCACTAGTACGTCTGCAGCGAGTCCTTAGGACCACTGGCACTTCTAACAGCCAGGCCCGTCAGCGCAGCGCCGGGTGCNTCGCCTGCCAATCAAGACCCATTTATATCTATAGGATATATGGGGATAGATACATCTATAGGATAGACGGGGATATATAGATTTATATCTATAGGATCAAGGGGCAGCAGTTAAGGGCTATGCAAGAACTTAGATGCTCCGTTTTGCTCAGTAAGCTCATGAGCATTATTTTCTTCCCCAAGGCGAAGCAGGAACCGGCCAGACACGCCCTGTGTGTTACAAACTATTCCGTGCAGTTCTGAAGAAGGCGCCTCTGTTGAGCCTGTAAAATTGGCAGTCCCTAATTCACAGGGAAACAAGGGAGGGACTTTGCGGACGGGAATAGGGTGTAAAGTGCTGAAAACTGACCGCAGGTGTGCCTACTTTGCTAGGACACCTGCTCTTGCAAGAACATATAATGAATTGCTGCTTCACTAGTACGTCTGCAGCGAGTCCTTAGGACCACTGGCACTTCTAACAGCCAGGCCCGTCAGCGCAGCGCCGGGTGCGGGGGATCGCTCCCCCTCACACGCACACCCACGTCCCGTATCACCCGTTATTTATACGCAAAGTCGATAATTACTCTGTTTTCTAATACGTACAACCAGCTGGTACATCCTCGCTCGCTCTGCAAATGACTCCACAGGCTCTGTGGTACAATCTGGGGCAGTGTCCGTGAGCCGGCAGTCACCATCTTCCCCGCCACCTTTTCCTCCCCCAGTTACTGCGGATTTTTGCTGACTTCACGCGTCTTTTGGCAGTTCCCCACTTCTCGGTGCCTATTAGGGGGATCTTCCTTTTTATCAGTCTTTTCAGGCTCTTCTTCAAAGGCCTCGATGTGAGCTCTTCACAGTTCCTTGTTAAAAGCAGACACTTTGCTATGTCGTGGCTCCTCACCACCAGACCAGGCCTCCCAAGGCCTTGGTAACTCCTCTACTCGGTTGTTCTGCTAATTGGGAAGATTCATTGCCAGCTTTATGTCAGTCCCCGCGGCTTTGAGAAACTCGGAGGGAACCAGGCAGCCAGTGTGTGGTCAGTGGGGTCTGTGCTGTCCCCCCCAACTTCATTTCTGAAGCTGAGGAAGAAACTCCCGCATGTATTGCTGCAGGCCTCGGCTTGCAAGGATCAGCTGCTTGCAGGCATCAACTTGTGGGTTTCACCATGGCCCTCAGGGGAGTAGAGGCACAAAAGGCCCCTTGCTGCTCACCACAAGGCTGCTGCAGAGCATCAGTATCACCCCACCGCATCACATCGATTGCCCCATCACATCGCTGTCCTCTCATCCCATCGGTAGCACCCATCGCATCGCTGTCGCCCCCCCGCATGGCTCTGGCCCCATGGCACCAAAGGAGGATTTTCATTCCCAGCCCCACACCGCTTTGAGCACCACACACCTACTGATGGGTTCGTTCTGCACAGGTTCACTGACCCACCTTAACATCTGCACACAGACACCCCAGACTGCTTCACGTGAAGACATTCTCACAAGAACTGAAAAGGCCGGGACTTGCACCCCAGCATCCTATGATCATGGAGAAGATCTCTATGATCAGAAGAGAAGACTGAGGGGATCTAATGAACGTGTATCAATAGATGAGGGCTGGGTGTCATGAAGAAAGGGGCAACCTCTTCTCACTTGTGCCCTGCGACAGGACAAGGGGCAATGGCTGCGAGCGAGAGCACAGGAAGTTCCACCTCAACATGAGGAGGAACTTCTTTCCTGTGAGGGTTCCAGAGCACTGGAACGGGCTCCTCAGAGAGGTTGTGGAGTCTCCTTCTCTGGAGACTTTCAAGCCCCGTCTGGATGCGTTCCTGTGTGACCTGCCCTAGATTCGATGGTCCTGCTTGGCAGGGGGGTTGGACTCGATGATCTCCAGAGGTCCCTTCCAACCCCTCACATTCTATGATTCCATGATTCCCTCCACCCACACAGCTTTCACATCACAAAACACCACACAGCACTCGGATTTTCTGCCATCACTTCTTTATTTTGGGAAAAAGATATGAATTTGTTCTAAATAAACATCCTCCCTTAAACAGACTGTTAAATTAGCCTGCCCGACCAGAAGCGCTTGGGTAACTCCCTGCAATTCGCGTGAGCGAGGACAATGGAAACAGCTGCTCTCTCTCGGCATACAGAGACCAAACTGCAGCTGGTCATACATACAAAAATGGCAAGTTTTGCTTGTGCCCCACTCACCGTTTTTTTTCCAAACCGCCAAAGAACAGAGGCACAACCAAGGGACGTGTGTCCGTTTCTGCTACACCCCTGCAGACATCCAGTATCCCCCTTCCTAGGCACAGCCTGAGAGAGGAGGCTGCTCCAGGCGCGCCGGGTTCCTCTGTGAGCTCTTTGGGAGACAGCGATTTGCAGATCAGCACAAGCGATGTTCCAGTTAAAAAAGAAAAAAAAAAAAAAGAACAAAAGAGGTATTTGCCCCAGTTTTCAAAGAGAAAACCAACATCAGAGCCTAAGGAAAAGGCCTCTTACAATGTGTTGTAACTGTGACAGGTGTAAGCAGAAAGGACAAGCGAGGATGTGGCAAAAGGAGCCTGTCCCCACAGGTCACGGGCAAAGCCAGCGCCTTTCCCCGGGCACGCGGAGCGAAGCCGGGCTCGCCAGCAGCCAGCGACACCATCCCTGAGCAGCACTGCTGATGGATCTTCCTTTAAAAAGTTGCTACTGGAAGGATGCAGGGACTAAACCCCACAGCCCCATCACAGCCCGTGTAAAGCAACCCCACCACCTTCCACAGTGACTCCGTGCGTGCGGAACAGCCTCCTCTGCCCCCCCACCTGCCTGAGCTCAACTCACCCACAAACCTGTACAAGTTACTACACTACGTCAACAGAATCTGTTGAAACTGAGAGTTACCTCTCCCAGAGAGGTTATTTTAGAAGTACCTAAGCTATCATTTAAAAACAGCTTACATTTCCCCACCCTCGACACACAGCGATAATGGAATAAATCCACTTTCCTTCACTTTGAAGAACAAGTGTTTCCTTTGGAGTGGCACTCGTCTCAATTCCAGTATTTCAAAAGCCGATTCTGTTTGGTATTGCCACTGTTCTCCAACAGGGAAAAAAAAAAAAAAAAGAGACTGGTAGATGCCAAGGGAATACGGAAGAAAACCCAAATAATAGTTACTAACAGTAGACCTGTGGTTCCTGACAATGTCAAGCTCCAAACTTCTAATGGAATAAACTTATTCTAATGGAATAAATTTAATGGAATAAAATATAACTAGGACAGGGTTGGGAGAGGCAGCAGCCTGGTGTGAAAGAAGACGTAAACGTGATGAATCAAGGACCTCTAAAGCAAGTCCTGTCTCTAAACCACATCTTCATTCTCATTTGTCTCCAAGCCTTGTCTCTGGGCTTTGTCTCACGAGTCTTCCTCAAGCTGGCCTGCTCAGCTGCTGGGGATGGAGTGCCACCTCCAAAGCTAGGAGTGCACGGCCAGAGTCAGAAAAGCCAGAGGTATTTGTGAGGAACTAACAGCAAAAGGGTGAACAAAGGTGACACCAAACATGCAGACAGCTGGACAACCTCTCCTGGCAACTGCTGCCAGCCCCTGAGGCTTAGACACCAGCGTGGTGAACTGACCCACATATTAAGAAGGTGTTCAGCTTTGCCCTCGATCTTTCTCCCTTTAGGAGGTGAGTCGGACGTCTGCGCCCGACCGCGACAACCAGGAGTGAAGGCCTTGTCCAAGGCGTGAACACGACGTGCAAGCAGAAAGATGTCTGATGAGGGAAAAGACAGTAGCACCTCCCTTCTGGAAATAGTAAAAAAAAAAAGGCTTTTTTTTCCACGTACATAGACATTTAAAACTTTGTTCTCCTTTTTTCCCCAAAAACCCCGCTAAGGATACAAGCACAATCATCCAAAATACCAAGTCTGCTCAGAAGAGCTCTTAGGATTTCATTTACTTGTATAAAAGCCCATTAAAGTGTTAAAAACTGGAATCTAACACCAGCGGCCCTCTCCCCCAGTCCAGCTTTACCACCCGCACACAGCACACGCCACGTTCCCCGTTCACAGATTAACTGTTAAAAAGGATGGTTGTTCTAAGCCTCGGAACCACGAGAGATCTGACTCCCAGAGAAGCCGGTTTCCTCTACGGTTTTGATCCGATTTGCAAGGCAAAGCTCCGCTGCCCCTGTACGTTCTTTACAAACCAAAACCCAGTCCTTTAGGGTGAGCCTAAAAGCCCCGGGCCTGTTGGTCCCAGACGCACGGGTCAGTTCTTGGCCGTTCGGAGCTTCCTGCGGAAATAGTCGGGTGCCGCGTCGTACAGCCAGTCGGCATCCACCACGCACAGGTCCCGCATGTAGCACTTGTTGGTGTGAAGCAGCCCGTTGTAAACCACGCAGGCTGGCTTGCAGTGGAAGAGCACGGAGGAGGGGTGGATGGCCACCAGCTGGTGAGAGTCCACGGTGCTGTAGGTGCCGTCTGGCTGCAGCTCCGCGGCGTTCATGAAGAGGCTGTGAGCCAGGCAGCGGCGGATGTTCCCGGTGTCCGAGCGGGAGGACTCCAGTGGCAGCGATAGCTGGTTAGCAGCGAGAGACAAGGGTAAGCAGGGGTGTACGTGCAGCCTCCCACGGAAACACAGCCCCATTTCAGTGGGCTTCTGAGATCAGGTCAGAAATCCTGCTGTGGGTTACGTACGTACTGTCAGAAATCCTGCTAGCGTGGGTGTCCTGGTTTCACTGGGACAGAATCCCAGTGTGGCCGTGGTCTGCAGGCCGGCAGCAGCCTGGAGTCAGCCAGGACAGAGACCCGAGCTGGCTACAGGTGTATCCCACACCAGAAACGTCACACTCGGTATAAAGGGGGGCCTCCTGCTTGGGCTCAGGCTCCTCCTGATCCTGCTCCTTCTCTTCCTGCTTCTTTCCATCCCTGGAGGGGCTCGCTTACTGTTCTGCTCCCCAGGATGCTCTCCTGTTCATTGTGACCACTGTACATTCATTGGGCTGAGTATAACTCTAAATGCTTTATACTGGCATTGGAGTCAGTTTGGCTGTTTCGTTAAATCTGATTTCATTTTGACTCGTAGGTCTCCTCTCCTTTTCCTGACCCTCCCTCTCTGCAGGGGAGGGGTCATCAGGTGGTAGAACAACTGCTGTAGTTTAGCCCCAGATACGAGCTACATGTAGACAGTGGGAAATGTAAAAGGATCCCTAGGAAGAGCTCCTAGGGAGAGCTGAGGGAGATGTTCGGCTACTCCAGACTAATAGCAAACAAAAGATCAGTCGCAAAACGGATTGAGACTCTCCTGGGAGCGAGTTTCAGGCCAACTCAAGGTTGGACTTAAGTGGACTTAAGGTTTAAGGTTGGACTTGATGACCCTGGAGGTCCTTTCCAACCATAACGATTCTGTGAACTCTCATTCGCAGCGGGACGGGGCCAACGGCGGCTCCCATGTCGCATACAGACAGCGAACAGCAGCAGCAGCTCCTGTGACGGGCAGGAGCAGCGCTGACGTGACAGCTGCTGTTACACCGAATGCCCCACTCCGTGAGGAAGGCAGCCAGCACGGGCTGCTGAGGCTGACATCGCTCGGTGGCACACACAGCACGGTCACTTCTACACCAGAGCAGTGAAACCCCTTAGGAAAAACTGTCCTCTACCCAAGCGGCCTTCCCAGAGCTCCCCTGCTCTCTGCACCTCTCCTCGAGCCACTGAGCCCGGCAGCTCTGAGATTCTGGGATGCACCTGCACGGTCAGGAATTTCACCCGACTCTTCACGAGAGATTGAAAACAAACCCACCTTTTCTCACTCCTGGGACTCAGTGCGCAACAAAATCAGTTTGGGGACAAACAGAAAAATACAGAAGAGGTGAAATGGAGAAATAAAATATGGCAGCGAGTTACCTTTACACAAATGTCCCTGAGCTGAGCTCTAACGTCTGACACAAGCATCATGTTCCTGCCGTTGACAAAGTTCTCTTTGCACCAGTCCTGCAGCAGAGACACCAGGAGTCAGAAGGGGCCATTTCTTCACCCAAGAAGCACGACAGTCCTCAGAGACTATGAAAAGCAGAATCCTCCAAACACACAATCTTTCTCGGGGTAAACGTGCTAACCCATTTCCTTGTTGTACTTCTCCCCTCGATTACTCCCCTCTGTCTACGTGCTCTCCCACAGCGCTCCCAAACAGCACACTGTTGTTCTCTTCCCACTCAGAACTGCTCTGCAAGGTCACCGAGAGCTGCAAAACAGCACTTGCCATCCCACAGCTGGTGAAATCAAACCACGTAACAATGACAGATGCTGCAAGGAACAGGGCACTCAAGTCTACAGAGCTATGAATCAAACGGAGGAGTTTACAGGGTGGGATAGCTCAAAAGCTGCTTGTGAATATGTCCAAGTTTCAATTTTGGCATCCTGCCAAAGAGCACCTCTAGGTATTTATCAGCAAGTCTCGACACTCCTTCTGTTTCCAGCTGGAACCAGGGAAGGAAGAGACCCGGCTCTGATTACAGACCTGGCCTCGTGAAGCACTGATAACCAGTTGTGCTCCAGCTTTCTGGAGGAACCTTCAACACTTGAATATCTTTCTCCAGCTACCCAATTGTAGAGGATGAGTAAGTCCTCTCTTCTCACTGCTTTGGAAGGATTTTCCCAAGAAAGTGCTTTTCCCAGGAAAGGCTGGACCAGATGACCCTTGAGGTCCCTTCCTACCCAGTACTCTGTGACCCTGTGATGCATACTGCACCAGCTGTGAAGGATGCAGATGTCCCTCTGCTGTATGCCTAAAAAGCTCCTCACCACCATGAGCCCAGACAGCACTGGCATCCTCAGAGCATCCTACCTTGTTGCCACTGACATTTTTGAAGGCCCTGTAGATGCTGAGCAGGGTAAGATGATCCCCCTCGCTGGAGATGAATTTCTTCCTGACGGACTGCACTTCATCCCGCCGGGCAGGGGGATTGTAGAGGACACTGTCCACTGACAACAGCGACACGATGGTCAGGATCTCCTCTGTACAGTGGAACTTGGGGGACAGGAGGATGGTCTGCAAGTCAAAGAACAAAACTGATTTTTGGTTGCCCCGATCCACTGTAGATGCACAAACCTTGCTGCTCACTGGCAGCCCTGGAACTTTACCAAGCATTGTTTAGGACAAGTTCATAAACTTTTGGGCCTAGAGACAACTGTGAACCCTCCTGTAGGCCCATCAAGCACTGTCATGCTCTTTCCTGAGACTGGTCAGTTCATACATAGTCTAAAACATGATTAAAATCAACCACAGAACTGAGAATTTCATGAAACTGGTAAACAAAGATACCAGCAATGCCCAAAATTGCAAGGAAATGAGCCTTGTTTCAGCTTCAGAAGTGCCAGAGGAAAGATTCTTTTAAAAAATCTCCCTGAACTAAATAACAAATGACAAGCAAACCAGCAGAGCTGCCGTCAGTGAAGCCGTGCTTCGTTAACGTGCAGCAAATACGGCAGTACAGCTGCAGACACCCCACATTCCAGACCTTGTCTAAGGAGTTTGAAAGAGACGTGCCAATAGCACTGGGAGGAGTACAGGAGATAAGAATTAGCTAATGTTCCTGTAGTTTTTACTTTGGAGAACTTTGGCTCCAGGGGAAAGGCTGCCATCTTCCTTCCCAGGGGGGTCAGGACAAGCTGATCTTCCTTCCGTTCCACAGCTCCCAGCAGGTCCAGCTGCTCAATCGCTGCTTGAATCGCGTCTGTCAAAACAAGGATGTTGAGGCTGTGAGGCCTCCTGGCTGGCACTGGCAGGGATGAGAGGGGTCAGCTGGTACCATCACCACCTCTTTTTCCCTGGCCAGAGGGACAGGTACTTTCTGTTTATAGAAATTAGTGCCCCAAACTGTGGTTTATCCCCCTCTCTCCTGTAGAACAATCACCCATTTAAGTAGGAAAAAGAGAGGCAAAACTCAAGTTGTCTTCTCTGGCTTTGAGCAGAGGCCTTGTGAGATTCGCTAAGGCTTTCCTTGGCAGTCAAGGCACATCTTCACGTTCTTCATGACTCAGAACTGCTCCCTGCTCTGTTTGGAGGCTGGACTCTCCAGCTCTCTGCCATAACCATGGCTGCTCTGAGGAGACTGAGCACAAGCAATGAGCAGTGAACAAATCTGAGACCTCTGGACCACCAGGAGAAGATGAAGCAGAGAGAGGCTGCTCCTCTTTCATAGGTCAGACCTTCCATACACCATCTGCTCTGACTGGCCCGAAGACATTATTTTTAAGCAATTCCTCAGGGACTATCCGTAATTTTTTCCCCAGCTGCCTTTGTAACTACTTACCAGGAGATGGTTTGGACATGAAGTCAAAAGTGAGCACGTTGGGAACTCTCAGGGCCAGGAGATGAAGCATCACGCTGGCCAGGTTACACCTGCATAGGCAGAAAAAATAACTGAGAGTGTTCTTTTATTTTTAATTCTTTTTTTTCCTTTTGTTTGCCTGTAAGCTGAGATAGAGTCCTCAGATGTGTGCTGCAACTTGACAGAGACTAGTCCAGTGCTAGCTGATGAAGCCTTACTTCCTAAAGCAGGAAGGGTAAGAATTGAGTCCAAGATTTGGAGGAAAGTCAAGAGAACTACGGTCCATGTGTGTTTGGAGACTGGGAGCCCAACTGTCCACCCAAATGCTTCCTAGTTTTTCAGTTCATTTTTCTTAAGAGCCAACCAGAGCCCGGCTCCAGTTTTGCTGTTCAGTCCTCACACAGATCCATCGGTAACAGTGCCTACAAGAGGTGTGGCAAAGAAGTATGATGGCCTCAGGGTTCTGTCCTCACCTCTGTATCTCCGGTATTGTCATTTTGTCAAACTTCTCAAACTCATCCTCCGTGTAGAGCCGGTAGCAGACCCCGCTGGCCTCTCGCCCCGCTCTCCCCGTGCGCTGCCAAGCCTGGGCCTTTGACACCCGCTGCACTGCCAACACTTCCAGGCCAGTCTCTGCGTGTGGAAAAGCATCGCTTCGGTCAACGCCTGCGCAAGGCACAGCTTTGAAAAGCATGTGGGATTAACAATAAAAAAATCCCAGGGTCTGCCATCCAAATACTGCTCGGACTTCCCTTGGTTTAGCACCCCGAGGCAAAGCTGTCCCGCACAGTGCCTCTGAAGGGAAGAGTCGTATTTCACAGGTTTTTTTTTTACCCCCACATGGCTGGTACTGAAAAAAACCACCAAAAACCAACGCTAAAACCCACACCTAACACCTGGGATATTAATTTAGAGAGTGCAGAGGGTATTTTAAATCAGGTGTCAGTGGGGCTCACTGCCTCAAACAACTTCTACAAAACTGAAACCAACTGTTTCCTCAGAACTCCTCACCGGGGCTGTACTTCTTTGCTTTGACCATGCCTGTGTCCACAACGTATTTTATTCCTGGAATGGTGATGGAGGTTTCTGCGATGTTGGTGGAGAGGATCACTTTGCGACAGCCCTGGAAGGAAGAGCAAACTAAAGCCAGTCAAAAGCCACCTTAGATTAGCTGCAACAAAGAAACGCTCCTATTTTTGGCCAGCATGCCCAGTGATGTGCCTGGCTGTATCACTGCAGCGTGTTACGACCACAGACCATGCTCTGCTGTACTAGCTCTCATAAATTAAGATAATCTCTACCTCCTAATCAGTTCCTAAAACACATGCTGACACTTGCAACAAAACAGGCCACCCAGGACAGCTGTCATCAATAGGTCTTTAAACCGTTTTGGTTTCATTTCTGGCATGAGATCTGAATTCCTATTTATCTTCTGAAGAGGTCCAAAAGGGCCTGAGGTAGCACAACTTCATTCTCTTACAGCCCTGCCACACACGCCCACGTTTTCAGCTTTCTTAGTAACTGGCCCATTAACTGTTGTAACTTTTTTGTGATACAGACATAAAAAGCCTATGAAACGGGGCAAATTTCAATTCCTCTGCCCTTTTCAGTCCCACTAATCCTTCCTTCTTTCCATGATCCCTTATCATACGCATCTGTTAATACCACCACAGTCACATTGTCTTATATCCCACCGGAACCATTCAGCCCAAAGTCAGTGGACAGTGACGACCACTGCTTGCTATCAGTACAGACCACTTTAACCCCTTAAATTCCACATGTTCCTGCCAAACACTCACGCAAACAAACTCATCCTGTTTACCCATCACACCGCCTCACCTTGGGCGCAGCCTGAAAGACGCGGAGTTGCTGAGAGTAGGGTAGAGAAGCATAAAGAGGCATCACCATCATCCGTGGGCAGCCATCGGGGAGATGCTTGGCAATGTCTCGACAGGTTTTGGTCATTGCTTCAATTTCTTCCTGACCAGTCAGGAACACCAGGATGTCCTGAGAAGAGGGAGCTTCCTGGAGCCAGCGGAAAGAGCAAGTGAGAAGTTAAGGTGGTTTGGAGAACTGAGATTGTAATGAGACGTTGTCCTGACAGCAAGTCAGCAAAGCAGGTAAGGAAGGATGAAAGGACACACGTGTGGTGCAAGGTGTGCAACAGCCTGAAGTTCCCAACGGATTCATCAGAGGTGAAGAAGAAACCACATTTTGCAGGATTGAGTCTGAACAGGATGGAGGGATTGCTTGAACTCACGTCTACTTCATTAAATAACTGTCCAGGACAAGCAAACGAGAGAGCCAGCAAGCACCCGGAACACGCCAGTAAACGGAGAACTTGGGTGAGAGGAACATGTAGGTACTAGGTATGAACTGACATCAGAGAACTTTGCTTAGCAGTCTCCTTTCTACTTCAGCCTTGAGGGACAAGTCCCGGATCCTAACAATGGCAGCATCTTCAAAGCATTCAATGCCATTTAATTAAAGGACATAATCACCTGGCAGTTCTGCATTCCAACATCTCCTCACAAAACGCCTCCAAGCCATCACTGTAACAGCTTTCCACTCGCTCTGCAGTTACACTTTGACAGTGAATTAGAACCAACTTCACGCTACTGTCAGCTTATGCCTGGATTCCTGCCCCAGCCAAGGCTCTTTACGGTCAAACATTTCCAATCTTTCTTGTCCCTTTTGGAATGACACTTGCCTTGTCAAGCCCTCCCTTGAACCAATCCAATTCCCTAACCTACCATACTCCCAACTATCCACTTTTCCCAGAGGATGCAGGGAGCACCTGGGGGACATCTCTGATTTGGCAGCAGCAAGCTCAAGACATCTCTTCTACCACAGCAACCTGTGAACCCCCTTGATCAAAATCTACAGCTCCAGAGAGCCCCAAACCTGATGAGACGGCCATACCTGGTGGATCTGGAAGACTGACACCAGTGCTGCTTGGAGGTAATCACTCTGAGGCTGCTTGGTGTTAAAGATCTGAATGGGATGCTGCCTGCCTTCTAAATAGAGAACAGGAGCTCCATTGAAGTACTGGGAGAACTGGTCAACATCCATCGTAGCTGACATAACGATCACCTTGAACAGGAGCATAAGATGGGTTAGTGCTGCAATTTCAATCAAGTACTTACAAGTCAGGACTAGTCAAAAGTCAGCCTCCTGAGACCAAGACACACGCTCAGAACAGCAAAAAGCACACGGAGTTTGGGACAGAAGCGAGTGCCCTTTCCTGGTCACAGCCATCGGTTTGGGTACTGCACAAAGCACAACACCTCGGGGTGATAAACCGAGTGAAGCTGTGTGATCCTTCTTTTCTGACATGTAACAAAGAGAGCTGAGTACCCACAAAGGTACGAGACTGTGCTAGGACCTACCAGTCCCCTATGTGCCTCCCCCAGCAAAACCAATGTGCTTTCACACACTTCATCATGGACTCACATAAATTCGTTCCATGTCCACCCCCCACACATGTGCAATCCCCCCCCAGTGTGAGCACGTCATGCAGCTGTCACATCAGAGAGCTCCGGGGCCCAGGGTGTGCTCAGGAACAGCACCCAAACCTGTCCCAACAACTCCCCTGCTCTACAGCTCACACCCGAGGGGCTCTCATGAAAAAAGGCAACACGGAGGTGACCAGACACCTTGTTTAGATGTGTCAGATCAGGCCCACACCATGTTCCTGGGTTTTCATCATTCTGTGATCGTAAATTGGCCACTCTTAACTATTCAGATTTAAAGGGACTTTTTAAGAACAGAACAGTCAAGGCTGAAATTGTACTTGGGAAAGCCCCAGGAGATACTCATAGTGCTCCAAGTCCAGGCCCCAACCCCACCCTTCATTGCCGTCCTGGCCACACATACTTTTAGCGGCAGTTTGCCCAGCTCCTTTCGTTTCTTTTGTGCAGCTTTCACCACCCCAAAGAGCACGTCAGTATGGATCGTCCTCTCGTGGGCTTCATCCAGGATGACAACGCTGTACTTCCGCAGCATCGGGTCGCCAATAGCTTCGCGAAGCAGCATTCCATCTGTCAAAAACTTGATCCTGGTTTCATCAGATGTAAGATCGTCGAAGCGTACGGTATAGCCAACCTAGGGAGCGAGCACCACCCAAAGCACGAGCACAGAGTCACTTGCATTTCTCATCGCCATCAGACCACAAGGAAGAACTGCAAATGGGCAATGCATCAGACAGAGCCAGCCAGAACTCCATGGAGGCTCTGAAAGCGTAACTGAGTTGCTCCAAGTTTCCTTTCCTTCCTCCCCTACTAGAAACTACTCCATGCTCTCCAAAGATTCTACACAGGGCAAGTCCTTCTCCTCCACTCCCCTCCCACAGATTCACAGATCTGTGCAAATTCAGCACTCCGCTCTCTGTGACAGTGACTTTGGATACAGGGAGCAATGGAAGAGAGCACAATATTTTTGGTTTTCTTTGTTAAGAAGTTTTTTTTCATATGGAGGAACACAGATAACAGTCAAGAAGTAAACTCTCATAGAGACAGAGTCAAACATGCCCCCACTCTGAGCCACAGAAGGAGGGGAACAGACGTTTTTTTCCATTCAGGCATATTATTAAATGAACGCTACCTACTAACCCTGGGGCTGGTTTTTATCTTACCCATCAAGCCCCGATATGGCCCCATCGACACTGCCCTACGAAACCAACACTCTAAAGACTCTGTAAAGCCACCTACCAGTCTCCCCAGTTCTGTTGTCTTCTCACTCGAGACTCTGGTAGCTAAGGCTATAGCTGCCACCCTGCGAGGCTGGGTCACCGCGATGATGCCTTGGCGGCCAACTCCTGCTTCGTAGAGGTACTGAGGGACCTGAGTGGTCTTCCCCGAGCCCGTTTCTCCTAAGGAACATCAAGGGAGATGTGGAAACATCAACAGCTTTTCCCTTTTATAGCACCTTCAAATGAAAGGTCTCAACTCTTTTTTTTTTTATGTTAATTTTTAACCATATTTCAGGATGGGGAGGCTGAGGACAGGGAGAGGTTTGACAGCCTGTCCAGTCACACCCTAAAGCAGCAGCAGGCCAGGGACAGCACAACGCCTTGCTCCTGTTGCTAGACCACCCCTCCACAAAACTCCTTTCCAGCTCTCCAGCCACACTCTGGGTTAGAAACATCTTGCAGTCTGTCCGGGTACAAAGTGTTTGCTGCATAACGCAGCTGGCATAAGAAGATAATCGTGCAGAGCGAGGAATAGATGCCAGTTTGGTTTTATGCATCTATTCACACCAGGCACTAGGGAGATCCGAAGTAAAGCTGTGAGCAAATTAAAGCAAAACTTTTGTCACCACAGCAAGTGGCAGGTTAAGTTTGGAGACTCTCTTAGAGGAGCACTTGGGGCACCAACAAGCCAATGAATCTTTCTCTGCACCTTCCCGAAATCAGAGACAGTCCCTACAGGCTCAGGTGAGTATCTTAGCCATCCACACAGCACTGGCACCCCGTGGAACAAACACGGCTCTATTTCCAACACAAGCTCCTTGTAGACCCCTCTACCGAAGATGGCAATCAGCAAAACATCCTGACAGCCACCGCCACCACCTACCACAGCATCGGGCACAGCAGAATGTGGCCCAAACTATCCTGCTTAGAGGCACCGCAAGTGAAACTGTCTTTAAGTGCAACACGCACAGAAGAGCAGAGAATGTTTTCAACATCACTGCCACTTCCCTGCACGTTTTATTACAGCTTAAAACACATCCAAAACTCCAATCAGACTCCCTTCAGCTTTCCACCAGCCTCTTATAAGAGCTGCTCTATGGGAAAGAGCGCGAGGCTCTGGGAAACAGAGCTCTGTTCAGAGAGAATTGACAAGAGGAGGAGGAAGAAGCATGAGAAATTCAGGATGGCCACTGAGCAGAGAGGAATCAGAAAGCCAAACTGCAAGTGCTGCAGACTGGAAAAACCTGAGCAAGCTTTTTAGGTCACGCCACAGCTGCAAAATTTTAAGTGGCGTATTACAGTGTCTATTTAGCAAGTGACAGCGACAATCTTGGGATTATAGAGAGGAAAGGAGATAAATGCTGTCGTGTCTATCAGGGACCGTGACCGGGTTTGGTTTTAAGGGTTCACTTATAGGAGTGAAATACAAAGCATTTTTCATTTAATTCTAATAAATGCTGAGTCTTTCGACTTCTAAGGGGGCAGTTACGTATGTCTGCAGCTCCTGAAAATCAGACAAAATGCTCGTTAGTTTGGACTCAGCGAAAGCCTAGTAAAATTAGTGAATGCCCCCAAAAATGCAGCTGAGGAGATGTTTTTTCCAAAGAGCACAATTTTGCCAGTTGGCTTAAAGTTGACTGAACTCCAGGTGGATGGCCAAACAGAAAGCAGAGGGAAATACTTTTGCCTTGTCCGTAAAAATTAAGTCACCAGCTACCTCAAACAGTCAAAACTCAAGAATAAAAATATTACTAAACTTAAGATATTTCAGCTTTACACTCAAAGTTACCCTGCAGGTTCGTACAGGCTGCAGCATTCCCTGTCACGTGGCAGGACCAGCCCAAACCTGGCACTGGGGACACTCACTGCCCTTCTTGGGACATCAGTGACCATAGACTGGTTTAGGTTGGACCTTTCAAGCCCATCGAGTCCAACCCCCTGCAGGGAGCAGGGACATCTGCAACTAGAGCAGGTTGCTCAGAGCCCCGGCCAACCTCACCTGCAATGGTGCCAGGGATGGGGCAGCGACCACCTCTCTGGGCAACCTGGGCCAGGCTCTCACCACCCTCAGTGTCAAAAATGTCTTCCTTCTCTCTAGTCTAAATCTCCCTCTTGTAGTTTAAAACCATCCCCCCTTGTCCTGTCCCAACAGGCCCCGTTCAAAACTCTGTCCCCCCTTTCTGACGGGCCCCTTTGAGCACTGAAAGGCCGCGATAAGGTCTCCCCGGAGCCTTCTCCTCTCCAGGCTGAACAAGCCCAACCCGGCTCCGCTGGGCCCCGCTCCACCGGGCAGCAGCAGCGCTCCCGGGAGGCCGCGGAGAGGCCCGGGGCGGCGCTGAGGGGAAGCGGCGCTAAGGGGAAGCCCCAGAGGCGGGAAAGCCGCTGCCCCCGCCCGGTTCCCGCACTCACCGATGA
>VZZY01024289.1:32649-114651 GCA_013400335.1 Eurystomus gularis
AGCGCCGGGCTCGGCCTTCCCGCCCGCGGCAAGGCCCGGCTGCCCCGCGGCCTGTGCTTCTCTCCTGGCCGGCCTCCAGCCGCCGCCATGTCGGTCAATCCCATGGCCTACGAAGCGCAGTTCTTCGGCTTCACCCCCCAGACGTGCATGCTGCGCGTCTACATCGCGTTCCAGGACTACCTCTTCGAAATGATGCTGGTGGTTGAGAGCGTCATCCTGAAGAAGCTGGACGGGTTTCCCGGCTGTAAAATCAGCCCTTTCCAAATCCGGAAGAGCACGGAGAAATTTCTCCTCTTCATGAAGGAGCACTTTGACAGACTCTTCAGTAAAATGGAAGAAGTGCTTCTGCAGCTGGTGTTAAACATCCCTAAGAATGTGCTGCTTCCCGAGGACAAGGTCCACGAGGAGTACCCCTACAGCAAAGAACAGTTCCAAGCACTTCAGGATGAGGTCCGCCAGCTGCAGCAGCAGTACAGGGCTGAGGCGTCTGCTGGGCAGGCACTGCGAGCAGAGCTGGAAGAGCAGAAGGCTGTTCAGGCTGAGCTCGAGAAGATTTTGCAATGGTTTGATGGGCTTGAGAATATCTGTAGGGAGCACGGGATCAGCAACTTCAAAGAAAGCTTTGCCTTCTTGACACGCAATTCTAAGAAACTGCAAGATGTGCTGAAAGATGTTGAAGACAAAAGCAGAAGAATAAAGAAGCACGATCAGTTATTGTAACGGAAATTCTGAAAAGGCAATAAAAGTTCTTTAGACAGCTTGCTTAAAGTGACTGGGGCTGATCTTCCCAGAAGTGACTTCCCTAATCCCGAACTCCTCCAGTCCCACCGGGATCTAGACTAAAAGCTGTTGAACTCTGTCAGCTTGCATCCATTTAGAACCTCCCTAGGGAGGCAGGGTGAGGAAAAAGCCTGTAAAATAGAACTCTGAAACTGGTCATTGAGAACAAATTTGGGGTTGGCTAACCTGGCCAGGAAGGTGCCTTTGCAAGTTTAGAAATGTTAACTTTGAACACAACACCACATTTCTTTATTTTAAGGATCATTAAAAGAAAAAAAGTAAACTGCAGTGCCTAAGACAGACCTGTAAGAATGTGTAAGTGTGTTTCCAGCCTATCCCAGGGAATGTTTTTTGAGTCAATGTTTTTGCCCAGTGTCCTTTTTCTACTACATAGCAGAGTTTATTTTAGTCACGTTTAATCAGATTTTCTTGTACAAATGTTAGGAGGACTGACTGATATGCTCAGATTCTTTGAAGTCCCTTCATTACACGTATTCTGCCCGTACTTGATTCACGGTACATTCCAGTCTCTCTGTGTCTTTCCGTTGGCCTCAGCAGCTTTTGAATCTCCTGTAGAGACGTGTCATGCAATATCGATACTAATTCTACTTTACTTGCGTAGATGTTTGAAAGACATTAAACTCGGGAATAATTTAGAAGTCAGTACAATTAAAAAAATGTAATGAAAGCATAAAATACACTTTGCAGTTCTTCCTTCCACGGCTTCTGAAGATTTTGTACAGAATCAGCGTGGTAAAACCAACCTCTTGGAACACACGTTGCCTTGATGTGCGGCTGCAGACCTGTGGGAGGTGGTGGTTGAACTTCCTTTCTGAGGAGCGCGAGGCCCCCGCAGGGCACGTCAGTCTGGGTGGAGGCGAGGGTTCTGAGGAGAGGAAAGCAAGGAACCAGGTAAAAATTAACTTGCTTGTTTAGAAAACAACTTAGTGGGCTCTAACTTGAAGTTTGAAGAGTAGAAAAATGTGATTTAACACGTCCACTGTGGGAATCTTACTGAAAAAGCGTCTTCAGTTTATACCCTCGGGTTTGTTGCAGAAATCTAGCAGCCACTAGTCTGTTAGCGGAATGCAAACGTGTAGATATTGTTTCATTTAATGCTAAATTGTAAAGAACCGCATTTGAAAACGCTACTAAGAGACCAAGGTGATAACCTGAACCTAAAGAGCTCATGAAGGTTTCCACAGGGGAACCAGGAGCAAGAATTTGACCAAGGTGGGTGACACTTCTCCTGTCCCTCAGAGCGCAGTCAGGGCAGCTGCTGTCCGGACCTTGTCTCAATAGATTCTTTGACATCCTTGAAATTACTGGTGTCTTGTATGAGAAATAAAGAAGAGGAAAAAGAGCTGTGGCAGCAGTAGCGGTACAGCGGAAACCTGCTTTCTGCGAGCTGGGTTTCACTGAGCGTTGTCCGGGCGTCTCTCCAGCCGCCGTCAAACGCCAGTGGGCTGGTGACAAAACTGTTTCGGTGAAGTAAAAGACGTGTGGAGACGAGCAGCTCTGTGAATAAAAAAAATAGAACTTTGCCATGTCTCCTCCAGAGAGCCTGGCTTCTGAAATCCAACTGCTATTAAAATGTCTTACCTAATTTCTTCTCATCGGTTTCGTTCATAAAATCACTTTTAAGACTAAAAGTCTTTAACTCCGGCAGGGGGGGGTACATGGAGAAGGGTGTTGCCGAATATAATCCTTCCCAGAGAGGAATGAACAGCCTCACCGGGGGATCCAGCAATGACTGTTTTGCTGATTTTTTGAATGCTTACCCGTGACATTCAAACAAGCGTTACAAGTCCTTTTTTAAGAGCATTTTTCGATCAAATTTGGATGAACTGTGTCTCCAGAGCAGCTTTGGCACAGGAAGGGTAACGCTCACGGCGTCTCACCTTGCCCAGCACCGGCCTTACGGTAGGAAACAAAAAATCCTGTCACAGTGCAAAATCAGCACCAAGGAAGCAAAGCGGTTGAGGTGCACCACTGAAACCAGGGCAGGACCCGCCTGGAGCTCCTGAAACGCCCGAGCAGGGCTGGGCTGCAGCCACAAGAAGACACTTTGGCAGCAGAGGGCACCAGGAGACTGGCCCAACGCTTTGCTCGCTAAAAAAGGCTGGTTTCGCTTTTCCACCCCTCTCTGTAACTTGTGTGCGCTCCAAGAATTACCAAGTGTCTCCTCAGATAAACGAGTTGTTTCACCCGCTGTGAGCAGGAGCCGCTGTTCTTGGGCATCACACGAGAGCCCACGCACGTTTGCTGAGAGCTGGGTCAGTTTATACACCCCCAACGCTGTATTTTCCTTCAAAGGGGAATTCTGCTCAGTGTCACATTTGTCCTCTCCCAGCCAGGCAGCGTGCACAGCGCCAAGGTCTTCTCCAGTACCTCCTTCACGGCTGGAGCTGTGGGCAGGCAGGGAGTACTGGGCATGATGGTTGTGCTGGGATTTGCCTGGACGCTGCAATGGCCACACGCCGCTTGTGTCGTGATTTCTGCGGACTGCCGTGTCACGCTGCTGAAGCAAAATCCTCGTATCCTCAAGCGGGTGAATATCCCAAATAGGTAACCGGGAAGCTGGATGCTCCTGGTGTCGGTATCTAACAGGGAATGCTGGGCTCTGGCAGGGCCGCGCCTGCACTGGCCTCGCACCCTCCTGCAAACACCCCTTCCCACCTGCTGCCCAAAACAAGGTCCTGGCACGCGCGCTCCCAGCCCTTGAGTCATCGTAACGGAACATTTTAAAACCAATTATTTCCTGATGCTCCAGAGAACAGTGCGGGACACGCCTCTGGCCAGCACTGTCCACCCTCAGGCAACAAGGCTGGGAGCTGCCACAGAAGCTCCTTGGGCAGCTGCAGGCACCCTGCTCTGCTCCGGGCACCCGAATCCCCAGTGGCTGGGGCAGCTCCTGGGGGTCCCCCTGAGGAGCCCCAGCACTCACTCACGCAGTGTTGCGGTGTCCAGCGAAGGCTTCTCCTTCCGGCTTCACCTACGGCTGCGGCAGCTCATCCTTCAGCCGCTGGTTCTGATGGTACGAAGGGTCATTCCCAGCCCTGAATCGTGCTCAGGCATTTGGGAGGCCCCTCGAGGTCTAGACACTGGTGAGCAGCTCGACGTGCCCCGACTTCACCCTTCATGGCCTCTGTCCGTCCCCGTCCCATCCCTCGCGGAGGCTGATTCGGCGCAGTGATGGTCACGGCGCACGGCGGCAGGTACCAGGCAGGCAGAGCCAGGACGGCACCGAGCTGCTGCCGGAGCAGGAGCTGGGCCTGGCTTTCAACGACAGGAGAGGAAGTCCACGCGGTGGATTTTAATGCTCGTTTCCTCTAAATGGTTGGCGGAGCTGGAAGCTTCGCAGAGCCCCAGGCTGGGAGCGAGGTCCTTTGCAAGACCCAAGGTAAAATATAAAACCAGCTCTCTCCGACATTCCCAAGAGCCTTTTGTGGGGAAACCAGCCTGGCCATAGAAGAAATACCCGCGCAGCAGCGCCGAGGTCTACGGGGAATGAAGCCACTGGTTTTACTACCGGGATAACACGTGCTCCGGGTCCTGAGACATGCAGGAGCCCCGAGGTTTGTTGGGATGGGGACAACCCAGCAGCTGGATACACCATCGGGATGGGGAAAGGCGTCGAGCCCCACTGTGGCTACCAGAACGGTCAGGTTTTCAGCAAAACTCGTCCCAGGGAACAAGAAGCACTCACCAGGTGTGGGAAGGGTGTGCAGCCGGATTTGCAGCCCCCACGCACGGAGGAGGGCGTTGGGTGCAGCAGGGAAGGAGCTGGCACCGTGTCCTGGGGGTGGTGGTGGCCCCAGAGTGGCCGGCAAAGGCCTGGGGGGTTCAGCTCCTAATGCAAGGGGGAAAAGGATAAATAAAACAAAGAAATTTTTTTGGCAGTGTTCGCAGCCAATTCGGGTGCTTGGGGTCAGGCGATGCTGCTCCCCTCGACCCGTAGACCGAATGGCAGCGTAATTAGCAGCCGTTAATAACCCCACACCTGGCAAAATGCCAGCCTGGGGCCGAGGGAGGGGGTTTACCATGTGCCTTCTCATTAAAAGCTTTAATTACAGGCAGGAAATGCCGGTGGCAGCCACACGCTTTAACTGCTTCACCTCAAGCTGGCGGGGGTCAGCTCCCTCCCTGGGCGGCAATCCCGGAGCGGCTGGGGGCTGCTGTCCCCATCCCTGTCCCCATCCCGCAGCGGGGCTGGAGGGACCAACAGCCCAGGGAGGAGATTCCCACGCGACACCATCCCGATGGTCCCATCATTCATAACAATAAAAAAACCCAAACCACCCCCATTCCACCAATCTTGTTTTCTTTCACAGGGATTTTGGCTGGCCTGGTCCAAAGCAAGAGCCTCTCCCTTCCCAACCCAGCCCTGAGAAGCCTCCCTTGCCAAAATTAGACCGGGATGGAGAGGCCCGGAGGCGGCCCGGCAGCTGGCACGGCTGCCCACGCTGGTGTTCGCACATCGCGCACCCTAAAATCGCCGAGTGCCCGGGTGGGGTTTGCGGAGAGCTGCCCTGGTGCAGCCTCCCCCTGCTCCCCGGCCCCTGCAGCCAAATAAATGGGGCGCAGAAAACGCGCATTCGGATCCCGTTAGTGGCAAAACGTTGAGTTACTCAAGCGAAGAATCTCGGTCAGGGCTCGGGCGCTGATGGCTCCTGGCTGTGTTTGCTGGACCTCTCCGGAAACTGCTGCAGAAAAGGACACGGTAAATGGCTTTTTCTGACTCAGAAGAAAAGAAAAAGAAAAACAAACCTAGAAATGTTTGGCAACAATGGATCGCTTTCACATATAAGCTCATTTTTTTTCCCCCCCCCTAATTAAACTAGAGGAAAGAGGGAGTGATTAAGCAGCTGCTGCTGGAGGGAAGCCTTGGAGGCGGCCGTGCAGCTTGGTGCAGAGCAGCACGGGTAACGGTGATGGGTGAAGTTTCTAGTGGGGTTGCTCCTGGTTGGGGCTGTGTCTTCTGAGGGCTGCTGGACACCCCTGCACTAGGGACCGGATAAAAACCGTCCCCCGCACAGCCCTGCACTGCTCCGGGTGCTTCCCCGGCCGTCCACCCTGCCCTGGCACCCCTCCTGCCAGCCCTGAGCTCCCGTTCAGGCGGCAGTCGTGGCTCTTGGGGCCAAACTTGGCACGACAACTTGTGGTTCAGGGGTTGGTTTAGCCCCACCTTGGCTCCGACAGGACTCAGGCTTCTGCTCTGACCCACCACTGCTCTGCAGCCAGATGTGCCCAAAGCCCCGGCAGCGACTGCTCACCAGCACCTGCAGCTCGCAAGGACGCGCACCGGCATCTAGAACCAGCCCCGCAGAAACGGCTTCCTGCCTTCTGGTGGAACCATCACGGGAAATTTAATTTCAACCTGAGGAAGAATAATAATAATAATAAGAATAATAATAATAATAATAAGAAGAAGAAGAAGAAGAAGAAGAAGAAGAAGAAGAATGAATGAAGCAAAAGAACTAGAGAAACAATGTCAAGGCAAGATCAAGCCGTTGGAGCTTGTTTCCCTGTATGGATCCTGCCAGGCAGCGATGCCCCAAAACCGGACACTTTGCACCCAATGGTCTCACACCTGTGACCCCTCTGCTCGGTGCCCTCACACCCACCAGCAGCGTGGATTATTTTTGTCCCCTTGCCCCGGCAGCTCCCCTGCCTCACAGCACGCCCTCCGCCCGGCAGCCGGGGCGCCCGTAATCCTGCCTCTGGGGGTTTTATTACCTCTCATTTCCCCGTAGAAAGGAAATTCTACAGCTGCTTTGCCTCACTTACCCCTCCTGGGCTGTTATGACTCCTACTTATACACCTCAGAATTATTATTACCTCCTGTCACCTTAATTTCTAATAATTAGTATTTGGTATAATGCTGCAGCAGAAGGCAGCTTTTAATGACTGTTGTAATAAGCACTAAATTATAATTTACTGCTCAAGAAAGCCTTTTTGAAACGCAGCCCATTTAAGAGGAAAAGAGGAGGGGTGGCTTTCAAGCCTTTTACCTCGCTGGATCAAACCTCCGATGGAGTCTCCAGTGAGCTCCTAAACCGACCAGGAACACATGGAGAGAACTCCTTCCAATGGGGGCAAGGGCGGCCGGGGCCATTTCTGGGCGTGGGACACGTCCCTGGGCACGGCTCAGGGCGGTGGCGGTGATGTGACCCACCGAGGGGGGACCAGGACACCCCCTCCCCGGGGAACAAGCAATTATGTGGTTTCAGTATTTTATTTATACCGGGGTATTAATCCACGGGGCGTGGGCAGTCGCATTAATGCAGCAGAAGAGTCTGCGCATGAACGAGCCCGCGACGTCCCCGTTCGCACACCCGAGCCTCGGCCCGTCCCTCTCACGAGCGGTTTTCCTTCCTTTGGTGGTGGTTCAGCCCCGTTGCTGTGGCACTGGGGCACAGCTGGGCATGTTGTGCTGAGCTCATCGCACAAATCGCGTCTCCGAAAGCAGCGCGGTACCTTCCTTACCTGCTGGGGTCGGGATCGCTGCAGCACCGAACCACCCGGCCCCAAAGGTTCAACTCTTCGGTCACTAGTTGGGCCTTGGTGTCCCAGAAACAAGCTAGGAAATACAACTAGGGGGGAAAAAAAGGGAGGATAAAAGCTTGAAGTGATGTTCAGTGGCTGCCTTGAGCCCGCAGGAGCTGGTGATGGAGCTTGTCCCCTCCGTTCCAGTGCCGAGTCAGCCCCTGCCCCTCCCAGCCGCTGAGCCCCGGCTGTTTCTGCCTGATTTTGGGAGAGCTGCAGCCGCCCGTCCATCCTCATCGCCATCCCAGAGAGGGTCATTCCCTTCGCAAAGACCGGACTTGTTAGGAAGAAACATCCCCAGGTGAGAAGTAAAGCTGCAGGACGTACAGAATTCAAGCAAACCCTGTCTCTGGTTTAACGGGCTGCAGCTCAGAGGTGGCAATCACTGGGTCCTTCGTCACAAGTCATGGGGCCACCAACCAAGTAACGGGGCTTTTTGCTCAGCGTTGGCAAAATAAGTAGCGGGGTTTTGTCCTAGCGTGGTTTGCCGGGAAGCACCAGCCACCGCCTCGGTGTGCCGGCACCATGGGAAAACGAAGCTGGAACATCCTAACGGGAAGCAGGGACGTGCCGCGATATCCTCGGGGGAGAGGCGAGGCTCGGATCAGCTCGGATGGGGATGTTTCTGACGGGATGAGCTTCCCCGCAGAACAACTGCCTTAGGGCACAAAAGGGGCTCCTGGTTTCTTCAGGGAGGAAAGGGAGGTTTGGGGATTTCCGAAGCTACACCTACACTTGGAGACTTTGCCAAAGTAGATGAAGTGGCAAAGCCCACCTAGAAACAAGGTGGGTCGTCCGGTAAAACTGAGCTTTCACCCGTCGGCACATCCCCTCCTGCCTCCCAAGAGCGCACGGCCCAGCTCTCCTGGGAACACGCTGCAGGGTGTGGGGCAGCCGAGGTTCTGCTTTTTCCATCTCCTTCTGCCATCTGGGCAGTACCACAGACCTGGACCTGTGTGCGAGACCATCCCTGGCTGGAGAGGTTTTGGTCTTGCCCATTTCTGCCCCCTGAAGCCAAAACAATCAGCTCATGGCATGGGGAAGCCGAGTCTGGTTTGCTTAACCAAAGGGACCGAGAAGTGTGTCCCTGCCGAGCGCGGAGCTGTGCCGGGGGACACCCAGCCCGGCTGCTCCCTCGTGTGCCTCCTGGGCAGCTCGCTGCCGTGCTCGGGAACAGCCTGCGAAGGGGTCAGCAGACCCAATAAAGCCCAGGACATCCTGGACAAGAGAGCAGACTCTAAAACCAGGTTACTACAAGTACTTTGTAGTAAAGGGGCCTTTACATTCAGACTCAGAGGGTGCTGGCAATGGACGTACCCGTGAATTAAGAGGTGTGCTCAGCACTATCAGGCCCTTCATGTGGCTGTTTGGGCTGAACATTAATGACAGGTGATGAGATAGATGCCTTCACCTTTTTTTTCCCATTTTTTTGGTATTATAAGAACAAGAAGAGAGTGGTGCCTCCACACCTCACCTGGAGGAAGGTCCCCGGAGCACTGCATGATCGGCTGGCTGGTCCTGCCCCACAGCACCGGCCAAGCCCACGACTTGCTGTGGTTTCCACAAGCACGCTGAGGTACCTCTGACCCAGGCCAACCCCTCTTCAAAGCAAGTTGCACCTTTCCTTGGAAGCAAATGCTTTTGAAGGGAAGACGACTTCCCTTCACATCACAGCAAGATGCTCTAACAGCTGGTGATGTGGTACCGAAGTGCGACGGGTCCCTGAGCCTCTGGCAGGGAGCGGCCAGGGACCCTGTCCAGGGAAAAGCCCAACCGGGAAAGGGCAGGGACAACAGCTCCTCTTTGCAGAGCTAAAATCACAGCGAGGGCTCGAACAGCAGAGAGCACGCGAGAGCCAGCAGCAAGCACCGCGCTAGGAACCGCACTTACACCGAGCGTCATTTCTCTGGACTTTATTGTCATTTTCTCTTCAGTTCTAGAGTACAAAAGCATGCAAAAAATAGCCTCTCTATTCATGGTACATATTTACAGTGTAACAGCCACGTGCCATTACAGTACTGAGTGCATATACATCATGCTTGAGTTACAGCCGAGTACATACAGAGTCAGAGATTTAACATCGAGTGTAACAAGAGACTGAAACACTAACAGAACAGGCCTATAAATCAGAAACAGCAGCAAAGTTACGGCACAGAGGGTCCCAATTATATCCTCGAAAGTCACAATTTCCTTTTTTCTTGAATTTACACTGGTTTTTTGGAACGCTTTGACTGATGGCTTGTGGTTACTGACGGAGGGCCTGGGGTCCGCCAGCAGTGACTGCGCGTACCCGGCTTTCCTTACGGGAAGGGAAGGTGAAAGGCAGCAACTGCCGCTCGAGCTCCTTCCCCTCCCTGGTCCTGCCAGAGGCTGCGGTCGAGTAACGGGGTCATGGGACAATGCAGGTTAGTTGAGGCTGGGAGGGACTGAGCAGAGCGTGGTCTCTTGCAGGAAGCTCTGGCCTCGGCTTTTCTCAGCCCACAACACTGTCAACGTGCCCTTGTGAAGTGGAGGAGTTTGGTAGCCAGACTAAGTTCTAGACGCACACAGAAGCCCCACTATCTGCTTTCCAGTCTCCAGCACTGCTGCTGGGTCCCCGGCGTGCTCACGCTCTCAGCAGGACCCCCCAGCACTGCGGCACCGCTCTCCTTCCTTTGGAAATGTTTTTATATTTCCTGAGCTCCCCAGAACCAGGGGAAAGAAGGGAGCCTGCCTCTTCTGCCATCGCCACCCGACACAAAGGTGAGATCAGCTGGCCCAAAGAAGGACCATCTTCTACTGGAGCGGAACAAGAACACTGAGCAGCCAGCAGAACGCTGAGCATGTGGGCCCTACGCCTCCAAATCACGGAACCATAGAATTGTTCAGGTTGGAAAAGACCTTTAAGATCAGAGTCCAACCATTAACGTCACTGATGAAGGTGTCCAAGACCATAAATGATCCTTCTAACTCGCACAGCCAGTCTGCCCAGAGACAACACTGGGGACACAACAACCACCCTTCCTGCATTGGTTCAGAAGCTCTTGCATCAGCTGCACCACCAACGGATAACTCGCAGTCATGGAACTGCTTCCCACACACCCACTTGTGCTGCCTGGTGTGAGGCAGCCCAAAGCACCAGCTACGGGACGCAGCTCACTGCAGCTGGGGGGGATGAGGGGCTCTGAGCACGAGCGAGGGCGGACAGGACCCTTAGAGAGAGCCTGGGCTGGGGGGACAAAGCTCCTGGTTTTCTTGGGTGAGATACGAGGGGGAAAGCTGGAGAGCAAATGAGCTCCCCCGGCCACACACCACAGAAATGGAGACCAACCTCCTTCAGCCCCCGCTGCAGCACTGCTGATGGCTTCAGAAAACGGAGCTGTGCTGAAGGAACATCAAATTCCTTTCACCAGCTTCCCCCTAAAAGTCTGGCAATAAATAAGGAATTAAACCCTGTCCTGGGAGTCATTCTGCTGAGTGGCAATTCGTTTTGCTGTCCCCGCGCCGGGCTCCCTTCAGATGCAGCCGTACAGAAAATCAGCTTCCCCAGGACCAGCCCTGATGCTGCCCGGCCACCGGCAGCTCCCACCTTCCTTCTTTTATTCCCTAGGGATATTTTCCAGGGCAGCCTTTGTCAAACCACTCTCCCCAGGACCCCCAGGCGACTCTGCCTGGGTTAACAACAGCACGCTGCAAGGCTGTATTCAGCCTTGGTGGGTTCTGCACAGTTTTGCTTGCCCTGGGGACCAAGTTCTGGCACACAGCAGGGGACACGAAGACCTGCCAAGGGGACAGGCAGGCACAGAACAGGGCACGGTGGCCAGAGAATGCTGAGCTCACCAGACACCCCATACTTATCAGGTGTCCCCCCCCATGGATATCACAGGGGACACAAAAGGAGAAGATACCTAAAGCTGCCCCATTTTCCACCTCCGACCCCTCAAGGTCTCTCTGCGGTGGGGAAGGGCTGCAGGCCCCGTGCCTGCAAACCTGCAGCCAGCCCGCAGTGCTCCCTCCGCCCCGACCGCCAGCTCTGAAACTCAAAGGTTCCTCTAACCTGCAAGGTGCAAAATGTGAGCAACCACCCGTGCAGGAGATGTTGGACACGAACAAGATACACGACCGATGCCACCATGATGACACGTTTAAGGCCAGGCTTGATGAGGCTCTGAACAACCTGATTTAGTTAGAGACATCCCTGCTGACTGCAGGGGGTTGGACTAGACCTTGGAAGGTCCCTTCCAACCCAACACATTGAAAAAAGAAAAATAATTCAGAATTCAGTGACCAGCAAAGGACAGGCCTGACTTATCCGCCCTTGGAATGATGATAAAGAAAACACGTCACAGACACGTGCGGCACTTGGCCTTTCCCAAAGCCCAGTCTTCTGTGCAACTTGTTTCTTCTGTCTCAAGGCACTGAAAAAAAGCCCCAGTCACAGCCCAGCACCCTTCCTGCTGCGGGCGGTTTGGTCTCTCTCATGAGCGTGGCTCCGACACGCATTGGGCTGGAGAGACGGTGCTGCAGCCACAACTTCATAGAATCACAGAATGTTCGGGGTTGGAAGGGACCTCCAGAGACAGTCCTGCCAAGCAGGACCAGCTCTTCCTCCTGCCCCCGGCAGCCCAGACTCCTGGAAACACCCGACCGCAGGCTCGCTCCGAATACCCGCTCTGCTCTGCACCCTCGCTCCACAGCCCCGCTCCTGCTCCACGGCTAAATCCCGTGGCCACGCCATGTCTGCGCACACTGCGATTCCGCACGGACACATCACTGGGAAACCCACGGCCCACAGCAGAGCCCCTGCCCGGGCACAGCCGGGAACACGGTGAGGCTAGCCACGCGTCCAGCCACACGCTGAATGCATCGCTAAGGAGCTGAAAAACCTCATTTATTTGCAAGTGTGGCATTCGCAGCGACACGTTCCTGCCCAGGGGGCTGAAGACTCTCTCTGCAGTATTCCCCGTGCCGGGCAGGAGCGACTAAACCAGGATTTTCACTTTGCGCTACCTCCCAAACCGAAGGCCTGGAGCTATTCACTGAGCAAGACAAAGAAATCTACCTCCCGGAGATCCAAAAGATGTGAGATCTCCCCAGAAGAGAAACTTCCTTCGAGGTCTCTCAGCCCGGGCCCATCCCCAGGCTGGAAAACCGGCCGAAGCTGAGCAGAGCCGCCCGTGCCACCGGGAACGAGGAGCCCTCCCTGGGACGCAGAGCCCGGCTAACGCGGTCCAGAGCAGCCCAGTCTGTCTTTTCACAGGATGCTGGTGCTCCAGGAATAGCAGAAGCAAGGGAGGATTCGGAGGGGAAGAATATAGAGCATATACAAAAGCATCGGAGCGTGGGTCCGGCAGCTCTCCTCGCTGCTCGGAGGAGCCCGGCCACCCCAAACCCATCCCCTCGTTCAGAGAGAAGCGAGACAGGTATCGAGCCACCCAGCTAAAGAGAATGACTTTCCTGAGCAGAGAAAAGGGCTGCCTCCCCAGGGGTGTTTATTTTCAAATAAATACTACCTCTTCAGTCTCTTCTTTTCCACAGAACAGAAACAAATTGCTCCGAGCTGCCCTAACCCAGACACCAACAGGAAGGATTTCACTTCAGCTAAGCGAGAAGTAGAGCGTGTCTTTGCAGGAGTTCTACCAATGAATAAATCGGAGCCTTTCTCCTGCTACCAGCACAGCTCCCAGCCTTCTCATGTCAGGCAAGCTTCGGGCTGCTGTCTGTGATGGATACGGGTGGTTTCTGGAGGCACAAAGGAAAAGCCTGCAAGGCCGGCAGATTTGCTGGAGGAACCAGGTACGACACAAGCCCAGCCGTACAATTCTGGTTGCTCCCTGGACCTGTGGAAACAGCTCCAGAAGGATTTCCTTCAGCAAAAAGGGCAATTTTTTCCAAGTAGGTTTGGGGATAATCATAAACCCCACCCAATTTCCCCAATCCCCTCCCAGACTGCAGCAGCACTCTGGCTACCACGAAAGGAACAGCACTTAGAGCTGGTTTGTAAACGCTCATTTGTTTGGCCGCATTAATTGAGGCTGAGAGCAGCTTTCCTGCAGCCTTCCCCGCAAGCTCCCACCCTCTTGGGCATCACCAGAATAACCCCAACAACCGGCTGGATTAGCAGAGTGTCTCTCCATCCCCAAATTACTCTTACCATAGAACAGAAATACAATAAATAACACCACGTTTAAAGTCTTAGAGCTCTTTGAGCACCACCCAAGTGTTGCTAAGACCTCAGAAGTCCCATGGCATGAGGATGACCAGTACTTGCTTTTCTCCCAGGACTAAGGCAACGTCCTGAGATGTGTCCTTGTCACAAGGTCATGCTGGGAGCTCACCCAGCATTGCAGCCCAGCGCTGCTGCAGCAGAGCTCTGCCATGGCCAGCCCCAGCAGCACCAGTTGGAGAGAGCCCCTTTATCTCCAGACTGGAGGACGGACAGTTTGCTCCTACCTTTTCCCCAGGGCCGCTCAGCCTGGCCCCTGGTGCGCAGCAGGACCTGGTGCCACCCCAGCGCTTTGTCCCCAGCACAGACCAGTTTGCATCCAGAGACCATCCCCTCCGCAGGCAGCGGTTCCTCCGGGATGGTCTCTCCTCTGCGTCTGCAGAGCCCCTCCTGTGCTCTCAGCCTTGCCAAGTCTCCGTCTCCATTTTCACTCCCTTTCGCTGGGTGCAGGCAGGACTGACCATCTGGACGCGAGCGATGCAGAGCACGAGCCCAGAGCAGTCACCTTGACAGGATCTAACGCCTTCGCCCGCTTCGAAAATTAAAGGTCTCCTGAACAAAATACATTAGTTGCAATGCTATTTCCCAATTTGCCAGTATTTCAAGGTGAGATGTGGGGCAGAGCCCAGGCTGGCGACTGCTTCTGGGCATCCCTCTGAGGTGGCTGAGGATGAGGATGGGAGGCGGCAGGCTGGGGGTGGGCAGCAGAAGGCACTGGCAGCAAAGCCCAGCTATGAAAACCTTGGGAACCACCAAACTAGACTGCAGTAAACAGAACGGGCACACCAGTATCCCAGCTGCTGCCAGCAACCCTTGTACACGTATCCCCTCACACAAAAAATTAGGGAACAAAGTCCCAAGCCCTCAGGATTAACCTAAAAAAAGACAGGAAGATGATTATGTAGGAACCAAATGTAATTGTGTCCTTTAAGTACTATAAAATAAGAATCTAAGCCCAGTGGCTTCCCAGGGGCGTGCTCAGACCCCATAAAGCCCAAGGGAAAACGTTGATCTGTATTTTGATGGATTGATGCCACTGGTTGTCACTCTCTGAGTGCCGGAGTGAAATTCCTGATTGTACACATGATCCGTGTGGTCAACAGCCACCGAAAGAGCCACATCGGCCCTTCCAAGTGCCATCGCTCATCTGTTGTCCAACTGTAGAGATGAAGCTTCTAACCCCAAGTTTAGAAGCAATCTATGGATGAAATAGCAGCATCAGCACGTGCACAAAAAAATGACAGTCTTAAAATAAACTTAAAAATTAAAGCCTTAAAACCCAAAAGCTCAAGTTTTGACCTTGTTTGCGTTCTGTAGTTTTCCTTAGTCTAAAAACCCTCCGCCAATATTTTTCCGTCCTAGGGAGCGCTCCCAGGTTGGGTCATTTATGAGGAAATGAAAAGTTTAAAAGCATCAAGGTACATCATTGTAAAGGAGCTAAGAGGTGAGCGAGGGAAAGGAAATCCCCTTTAAATCAAACAAGCCCCCCGCGATGCGATCCCGGCCCTGCGGGCGAGCAGAGATGTCCCCGGTGCCCCGAGCCTTGCCGTGCCGCCGCGTATCCCAGCGCTCCGGGTCGCTGCGGCGTTCCCAGGCTCAGCGCACGCTACGGGGAATATCGCCGTAGTTCTTCTGTTTTACAACGCTGCCCTGATTAAAGCCATCGATTTACACTGTGCAGGATTTACACGGCAGGATTTACACTGTGCAAAACCGAGGGATGAGAAGAGAAGGGAGGAAAAAAGAGAAATAAAGGCATAGAGAGTGACAGCGTTCACTCCAAACCCACCATCTCATCCGTGTTTGGTGGATATCCACAGAATTTTTGAAATCTGCTCCAACAGGAGCAGGACTGTGGCCTGTTACACAGAATTGCTTCACCCGTGCATTAAATAAAGCAGTTACCCGCTGATACAAAACCTGGCTCCAATGCCATTTTTTTTCCTCCTGACGCTTGAAACTGCAAAAAAAAAGCAAGGAAAAAGTCTCCGGGACGAACAACCCATGAGACAACGTTTGGTTTGCTGCGTTACAAATAAAACCACATTCATCGGCCAAGACACTCAGCTACGAAGCCCACGCGTGAAGCACAAGTGGAGAGCAAGGCACACGGAGGAGCGCACGGACACCTTGCACGAGGAACGCAGCCGCCCACCAGGCCGAGCCAGCGCTGCCCGAGGACTCACTCTTCTCCTTACTGCTGCTCCGTTCCTCCTTCCTGGCTTTCTGGGGTGGTCCGGTTGGGTGTTTTTTCTTTTTCTTTTTTTTTTTTTTTGCTTTGCAGGCCCTGGACTTGGTGATGAGGGCAGATGTGTGCTAGACAACACCACGATGGGTACGACAGCAGCAGCACGTGCGCGACCAGCCTGCGGCAGCCTGGAGCCTTCAGGACGTAGCTTCGTCTTCGCACACATCGGGCAGCTCCGGGTCCCTGCCTCCTTCTCTGCTCCCTTGTTTTCTACGTGAATGGCAAGGAAATGAAGAGATTACAGGCACAGGGCAAGGCAAGAAATCAAGCGAGGGTGGTTTTTTTTTCCAACAGGCAACCCACGTCAACAACATCCATGTAGCAACGAACAGGCTGCTGGGCTGGTACCACGCAAACAGCTCAGCGATGTGCTGCAGGGCTACGCAGCTTCTGCCTACGCGCTTCCTTGGTCTCTGTGCCCCTAAGACTGAACTTTGTGCTTCCCTGGATGCCCTTCTCCCAGCCGCAGCGTAGCCAGGAGGGATCTGGCTCTTGGAGAAAGCATTGCAGACCAGCAGCAATGTTGCCAAATGATCTAGTTTGTATTTGGGGAGTTTTGGGTTGCTTTTCTTTAATCTGATTTGTTGTTGTTTTTTTTTAAAGACTACAGTGATGGCTCGATACCACAACTGCTTCTCCAAAGCTCTGCTGTAAAAGGCAATAAGAACTGAATGCTTCTGCCAGAACCCAGTTTTCTCTACACAACGGCTGTCTGACTTCAGCTTCTGTGAGTTTGGTCCCCAGAGTCACTCGGCACGTGCGAGTGGCAGTCCCTAAAGCACAGCCAAGGTGACTTGCATCGTACCTATGCCACCATGCCCTCAAACCTGTTCCCCTGCTCTTAATTTTCACTGTTTTCCTATGTAGAAGGCTTGAGCTTTGCTGTGGTGAGATGGAACAGAGATCATAGAATCAGTCTGCACGGGAGGTGGGGCTCGTGCTGTGAGGCCTGCAGCTGAACGTCAATCTCCATTAAATAGCTCTTGTTAAGAAATAAGACCGTATTTCTTCTTTCTGCTACAGTTTTTAAATCACAGGTGAGCAAAGCCTGACTCATGCAGTTATCCAGGAGATGACATCGCTGTTCACCACAGCGGTGCAGGAAGGTCACAGCTATGGGGTATTCACAGTGTTTTGTGTCCAGCAAGTGTCTCACAGCACTTCCCTCCAAAGCACAGGACAGGGATGGAGTGGGACAGCCTAGAGCTGAATCACAGCACACACACACACACACTCCCAGAAAGTGCTTAATTCCTCCACTAAAGACCAACAATCTGCCCTGGTGAAGTCCCCTTCCTCTCTATGGAAGTTAGAATCATAGAAAGTTCTAGGCTGGAAGGGACCTCTAGAGGTCATCTAGTCCAACCTCCCTACACAAGCAGGGACATCTACCTAGGTCAGGTTACTCAGAGCCCCATTGAGCCTGACCTTGAATGTCTCCAGGGATGGGGTCTCCACCACCTCTCGGGGCAGCCCATTCCAGTGCTCTATCACCCTCATGTTGAAGAACTTTATCCTGATATCCAGCCTAAATCTATCTTTTCCTATCTTAAAACCATTACTCCTTGTCCTACCACTACACACCCTTTTAAACAGACCTTCCCCTGCCTTCCTGTAGGCCCTTCAGGTTCTCCATGAAGAACGTAGCAGCAGGCAGCAGCACCAGCTGTCACCGATGGCTCCACATCAGTCCCTGTCCTCCTCTGCCAGCCTTCTCCTGATTATTTCTGGAGACTCTCTGCCAGCCCTTCCTCACTCGGAGCAGGCAGCATCCTGGCTCGAGCTCATCCGTTTATCTCAGAGTGATAAACCCGGCCAGCCTGAGTCTCCAGAGCGGTGGAGCTGCTCCCAAAGGCATTCAGAGGCACGTGGTTGTCTCCTGGTCTCTCAGCCCAGCCCAGATCTCCCCAGGCCTGGCTGAAGGCCATGTCCTGCCTGAGCACTTGACCCTGAGACTTCACACCGAGATGTTTGTAAGCAGTTTGTCAGTTTGCATTAAACGTTATTTTGTTATTTAACAGAATTATTTAGACATACCGCTTCCTAGAAGGTCCCGTGCAGCTGGTTGGACAAATGCCTGGGTTTTAATGAAGTCTTGGCTGAGGTGGGGTGGGTGGTCACACAGAGCACCCAATTTTGGTCTGCCCAGGGTTGTCCCAGGGCAGCATCAGAGGCAGGAGTGCAGGGGAGTGGTGGAGTGGCTGGAGCAGAGATGGCTCCGGCTCTATTTCTTTGGTATAACCCCTAAATATTAAACCTGAGCCCAAATGACAAAGCTCAGCCTTTCCCCTATTCTGTAGCTATTCCCTCTGCGACCATGAGGCTGAGCAGCAGCTCCTGCAAAAGCCCAACTGGCTTTTTTCACCCCTCCCTCCCCAAAGAAGGCTGAGACGCCAAAGAACCACAAATAATCATCATTAAAAAAGGCATACATAAACATTACTGTCACACACACGGAATCACTGCGGTAAAATTGCTCCTACAGGAAGGAAGGATGGAGCCGAGTGCTCTCTCTACCACACAGATCACGCAGGCTGAGGAGAGGACACGTGTTCCTACAGCACCCAGGGGAAACACAAACACGGAATTACCTTAAAGACGGATGCAAATGTACAGATGTGTTTAAGAGGAATCTGTCCCTGAGAGCAAAACAATGAGACAAAGGAAGAAAGTGATCATGAAGATGACGGCAGCAGGCAAAGGAGCTTGTATTTCCGTACCTAAGCAGCCTGGCGAGCAGGGTGAAATGGAGGATGGAGCATCACTCATGTTTACTTGCAGCCTGAAGGACAGATGGGGACAGGCACTGGTGGCACTGCTACAAACCCCCTCCAGCCCTCACCGCTGCTGAAAGCTCCAGGTAGCTTCCAGCGCGCTGCTGATCTCCAGCTGTGCTTTCCTGGGCCATGTAATTTGGCATCTCCAGGGGTTTTGTGTCCTTGTCACGGTCATGGTGTCACCACCTTGTGCCATGGGGCGTGTGGCAGCTGAGCTCAGCGCGGGCAGAGCCGCAGGAGCGCGGGGCCACTCGCTGGAGGGTCCTGCTGATGGTGGATCTTTGCCAGAAGAAAATTCTGTGCCACGACCGGTGCCTCAGTCCTTAGGTGGACTACGAGGATACCCACCTGCACCGTGGGCATGTCTCTTCCCACGAGACATGCAGTTCTCTCTTTGCAGTGAAAATTGGTATGGCTTTTGCTTGGGTTTGACTCTATCCTGACCATCTGTGTGGTACCTATCCAAAATCTTCCTGGGACTGGAGCGCTAGCAGAGACCAAGGGAGCATCTTTAATGCCCATCTGGCAGATTTACACCCAACCTGCAGCTGTTCCCTTGTCAAAGATGATGCTGTAAACCTGGCTGTCCCAGGGGGGTCTCTGCAGCCTGTTTTTGAGCCTTCCTGTGGCACCGAGCCTTGGGACTTTCTCAGCACAAAGCCCTCATGAGGCACGTACCTCCAGGCTGCTTTGGGAGAAGCTGTTTCTGCTTGGAGACCTGAGTCAACCACATTTTACCTCTCTCTCCTCCCTGGCTTCCTCGTGCCTACCTGCATGGACAGTATGGCCCTAAGGGCAGGGGTGGCTCTTTTGCTGTCTTTTTGGGAAGGCTGGGAACAGGGTAGGCTTCTGGCTACAGCCTGATCCCCCATACAGGAGCTGACAACCACATGTCACCAATAGGAACAGCAGCCATACTGGGAAAGTAAATTGGGTCTGTCAAAACACGGCAATTAATTTGATAGGTGGTAGTTGCAATAAATGAGAGTAATAAAATGTGGTGAAGCCAGTGCTGACTCAATTAGGAGAAATCTGGAGCAGGCAGAAGAAATGTAGCAAACGCTGCTAACAGAAACCCAGAACTTAGCTGTGAACACTGAACAGCTCGGTTTAAAAAATACTCTGCAATGGGAAAAATTAGAAGCGATCATTTCCTTCTGCAGGCACCATTAACGACAGCCTTGAACGTGGCCATGCTCTGCAGGACCTGCAAGGCTCGAGGAATCACTGCGTCTTAGAGAATCATAGAATCATTTAGGTTGGAAAAGCCCTCTAGGATCATCAAGTCCAACCCTCATCCCAACATCTCCCTGACCACTAGACCATGTCCTGAAGCACCACATCTACTCGTTTTTTGAGCACCTCCATGGATGGTGACTCCACCACTGCCCTGGGCAGCCCGTCCTGCATGAAAGGCAGGACCCGCTGCCACCCGGACACCCGGCCCCGGCCCGCTCACAGGGCAGAGTGCCAGCCCGCTGCGCTCACACACGGCTTCTGCTCCTGTGGGAGAGGCAGCGGCTGGAAACAAGAGCTGCTAAACAGAGGCCTCTTGGTTTTAGTTCCCTTCTACCTGGTGCGAGTGCCTGTCATTTTAACAGCTGCCTTTTTAACTTTCCAGTGCTATTAAACGAAGCAATAAATAAAATCCAGGAGAGGACTAGCTTCTTCCAGATCTAAGGAGTGCTAAAAAACCCCCTTCTCCTCCCAGTACTAACTTCAAAACTATTTCAAATCACTGGTGTCTTAAGGTGTCCTCTAAAGGAACAATGCACCCGGCACAGAAGACCTCCTGCTCTCACAAAGCCTTCTGCACGTGCAGCTTCTTTTCCAAGAACAGACCCAGCACACCGTGTGTAGGTAACGCAGGGGGAAACTAAAAAAAAACCAAGATTCAAGCACATCATTTAGTTTCCTCCTCTCCAAAGCATGCGCTTAAAGGACAGCTCCATTTTAAGAACCATCAATTAGGCATCAAATCCCAGAAGGCCAACTCAGCTGTCAGAGGATTTCCTGCAAAATATCCTCTCCGGATGGGCGCGGGTGTGAGATGCTCAAAGCAGCAGCGAGCGGGGCTCTGGCAATTTCGCATGCAGCCCAATTAAAGGAATTGAATGTGAAAGGAGTTTTCTAATGGCTTTTCTTTTTTCTTATACAGCAACACGACAAGATATTTTCTACCTGTAACTAGAAGGAGATGCAATATTACCAAAGCTGACTCATCCCTCTCTAAAACGCTGCTGCCAGGGAGGAGGAGCTCTGTGGGGGAGAGCTGGGAGCTTGCAGCTCCTTTTCCTCTCGGCTCCTTGTGGGCAAGCCCAGGGCAGCGTGGCCAGCAAGCAGCGACGGCTGCGGGCGCTGCCCTTCTGGCAAAGCCACTTTTGGGGTCCCCTGTCCAGTTACAGGGGTGGAAACGGTGCCTGACGTGCAGAAACTCTGCAGAGCCTTCATGCTACAACAATATCATCTATTCCTGCTCGGTCCTAGAAATTTATAGTCATCCAGGCTCACTCGAGTCTTAAAATAACGTTTAGTTATTTTAACTAGCACAGCGCTATTCATAACATTTGCACTGATGTTGTATTTTATATGCGTATTAAGGGGGGTTTTACTAGAGTAAGACTATGAATTAAGGACGGGATGGGCTCAGTGTCTGGCTCTGTTTGCCCCTGTGGAAATAACACCGTAATCAAGAGATAACTCACTGAACAATGAACTTGTTCCACTTAAAATCCATGTCATTAGATCCAACAAATCTATTTACATTTGAAGTGATTTTCATTAGATTCAACCAGTGTAGCACTTTTCAAAGTTTGAAATAATAATCCACGTTCTGTAGAAAAAAGCACCCCCGCTGCGGTGTGTCACACACCACGCTATTTGTTAAAGAGATTTAGCCAACATCTTTCTTTCAAACAGAAGGCTTTCGAGATGGGGTCTCAAAGCTCCAGTCCTGCATGAATTAATTTAGGATAAAGTCAATTGTTACTGCCAAAAATTGGCACCAATGGCATGAGACTGAGATATTAAGTTAGAGCAGCGGAGAACTGGCGCATTCACATTTTTTGAGGGCATCTCCAAGCGCTTGCACTATTGGACAGAGGCCCACCCAGCATGGCCACAGCACCGTCCCTGACCTGACAGAAACTAGAAACTTCCCAGAAACTCCACAGCTACATTAGATCAAATGAACTTGGCTTATTCTGAGCAGATAAGAAAGCATCCGGCTCCAGGAGGAACCAGCCGCAGCAGCAGGGGCAAGAAGTTTTCCCACCAGTTGGTGGTTAGTGGCATGGGCTTTCGAGCATCTCAAATGAAGGTGGAAGGAAACAGGTCCCTTTTGTGGAGAGGCTTGAGGTAGTACAACGGCAGACCATCTTGAAATATCAGTGAGGCAGAGCTTGGAAAGAAGAAATCCTGCCTTGCTCTGAATTAGCTGTCCTGGACAGTGGGAATGTCCTGGGACAATAGGAAGCATTTTTCTCCAGATTTAGTAAATGTTCTCCCATGTCAGAGCAATCCAAAACAGGGACCAGGAATGATAGCCAAGATATGGCCAGGAATGCGTGTCAAATTAGCAAACTAATTTGGAAGGCAATGAGCTAAGGGAAACGAATGAGGACAAATCCCTCGTGCTAAGCTGGCAAAAGAGCCGTGACTGCCGCGCTCTTCAGGAATGGCCCCCCAGCAGCACTCGTGTATGGGCGTTAAACTGGTGTCTAACATTAACTGGTCCTGGACTCAAAGGTAAAGCCTTTACTGAAGTCTCTGATACACGGTTGGGCATCATCACAGAATGTATTGGGTTGGAAGGGACCTTCAAAGGTCTTCTATCCAACCCCCATCATCATCCTTAACCAAGCTGAGCCCCTAAATCCTCGCGCACCCTTAAGAGAGACACTCCTCTGCTTGCATTGCCAAAGGCACAGGGAGGCTCGGCAAGCCCTCGTGGGAGTCTGCCAGGCCTGGTACGGGGGTTTTGGGTGGAAAAGGATCATTCCGGGACAACACAGCTTTGTTGTGACCTGCAGCCTTACAGATTCTGCAGGGTGAGAACATGAAAATAACTGTCCCAGGTCAGGCTAATGGTCCAGCTGTTAGTTACTGGAGTGATGTCCCAGAATCCCGCCTCTGGAAGGGACAGGGCAACATGAGGGAAGAAAAGTAAGAGCCAAGTAAAGGCCAGAGAAATTCTCCCCCCATCCCTGTACATCCAGATCATTGCATTTAAAATGTGTTGATGGGCCTAACGGTAACTAACTTGTCTACTCCCTTTTCAGTCCCAATACAGACACTTTATGTCCAACCTCCAAAATATTCCATTGCAATGTGTCCCACCATTTCACAACAGGGTGTGAGAAAAACACTGTACATCTTCTGCAATGAAAGAGCAAGGTCAGCGTGTTCTCCACTGTCTGCTCATGCATCTCCACGGTGTCTCTGCCCCGACGTGGGCCCCAGACCACAGACAAACCACATCATCGCATTTCCAGCTTATAAACCATGCAAATGGCTCATCTGGCCTCTCTTCTGTTGTCCGTAAAAAGGAGAGAAGCATTAAACCCTCCAATACATCTCTAGATTAGACTCTTGGTTCGCCAATCTCTAATGGATCTTTGATCACCATATTACAAACTTAACAGGTTAAAAACCAGACCCAGGTTTAACACCTTACACGGGCCAAACCCCTCTTGCAGAGAGAACCGCACCTATAAGAAGAGCACTTGGGCTGCTTTACTCATTGTAGTTTAACCCCAGAGGACTGGAGGTAGATTTTAGCCTCAGTATTTGCTTTAGAAGGGAGTTTTGTCCTTCAAGGCCACAGAAAAGATCTGCAAACTGCTTCCTTCATCCTGCCCGCACACCTTTACTCTGCGCGAGCGGCGGAGCCGGGTGAAGCTGTGTATACGTACATCAGTAAGTTCCCTGGAGCAGACATGGACCTCTCCTCCCGCCTGGCCTGAACCTCGAACGGATTTCCAAAGGAGCGTTTTCTCAGCATGGCCTTCACTAGGATCTTTGAGGAAGGAGAACAGATCAGTGAGAACAGCAGAATTGATGTTTCACCCCCTTGAGGCCAGTTCCAAGGGGTCTAACAACAGCTTCTAATTTAACACCATTACAGCTGGAGCACTAACTAGAGAAACCCACAGAAGCTCTGCGACTTCCAGGCTGTGCCGAGGCCACTCCCTGGAGCAGTGAGCTCACGCCCCTGGATGCAGACCATTGCTAGCAAGAGGTGAAGCAGACACTGCTGACTGCTGCCTGCCACTCATGGTGCTCCAAGCCCAGGAGAAGGAGGCACCAGAGCTCTCTTGGGACACTTGCCTCCCATGCAGGCACTACCCAAGGAGAGCTGCCAGCTCCTGGGGGTTCAACAGCAAAGGTCCTGCCATCCAGGGCAAAGGACGGTTTTCATTCCCCCAGGTCACTCCTGGGGCAAATGTCTATGTTAACCTCATAGTACAAGAGCTGTGAAAACAGGTCCTTGTTGTGCTCAGTGTCCCTCTCTCCAGGAGGAACACCCCCAAATGCCCATAGCGGACCTCCAGCTGGCTACACATGGACTGCCAAGAAAGCCCTCAACACCCACTTGTGGTTCCCCCAGCGCTGGCAGGCAAGTGCCAGCTATATACCCTGAGAGGATATCTCTGGCCAGGACATCCCCCCTCTCTGGCCAGGTCACCTCCAGGTTTGGAGCCTTCATTTTGAGGATCCAAATGAGGTGTCTTGCAACCTCTAGATCGGTGAAACAAAACACACTTGGGACGCTTCTGTTGTTCTGGGATGTCTGCTGCCAGACACTTTGGAGGTGTGACCCTACAGTTCTTAGGAGAGCAGGCAGACAGATACAAACAGGGCTGCTCACAGGGTCAGGCTGCTGCAGTACTCTGAGACACAAGAAGTTCACACTGGGTTGAAAGTTCAAGCTTTCTGTACCAGGAGCACATGTGTACCCTCTCCAAACCTTCACCAGTTGAAAGCTTCAGCAAAGTACCAACTTCGACCCACACAGAGGATGTGGTTGTGGTCTATACGTACCACAGCAGGCAAACTCGGGATCGTCTTCACCGAGTTCTTCACCTCCTCCTCCGTCACCTCCACCACAGTACAGTGCTCCTCCTCCAGCGGCAGCGGCTCCTCGCCGCCCTTGGTTAGCCACGGATGCACCTGCGTGGGGGGAACACAGAGACAGCTGTAGATCTCCCTTCTCCAGCAGAGAGCCATGATGTCAGTGATGGGAGAGAAACGGGGCCGTGGGACTGATTACGGGAGTAAGCTCTTGGTGCTGCTCCATTTTCCACTTCCAGCGATGTGCTTCAATCAGATCCCATGGAAATGGCTGCGATCTGGTGCCAGGGAGGATGGCATTTCCTAATGCCCCGTGCTGTCACACCCACTGCCACCAACCAGCATCTTGGAGGAACCTGGCACCTCCTGAATTAAGTCTGAAATGCTCTGAAAACCCGAGTTATCTGGAGTGTTCTCACCTTTTTCTCTCCTATGCACACATTTCATGAGTGCTTGCTGCCCAGGAGAATCAAGATCATTCATGCATCTGCACAAACAAGGGTTTAGGTGCTTCAAATGGAGTATCTGGGTTTGAGAACTGAGGCCTCCTGCTCCTGGAACGGCCTCCAGCCTACAGAAATAGTGAAACAACGCACCTTGCCACCTGGGCACCTTGCAAGCCTCTACACACCCACAGAGAAGAGAGGAGGCAGTTTCCCACCAGCCCTCTCTGTCGCTGCCGCGGAAGGGAGCTGAAGGCAGGGCGGGCTGAGGGCCTCTGAGACCCACATCCAGGGCTGGAGGTTTTGCCTATCAGGGAGAACATCCTCCTGTGTTGCTGCTAGAAAGGTCTGCAGCACCCCCAGGACAAGGAGTTTAATCAGGATGGATGCTCGCTGCCTACTGCCATTCCAGAGCTGGATGCAGGTGTCCAGAGCGTTCTCCAAGGGCTTTGTGATGAGCTGTTTTACAGCACAAGTTGCATTTTCCAAAGATCATTGTGCTTGTGATAACGTTTTTCAAAGGCACATCACCTTGTCCAGCCTTAAGTGAAGCCAGCGCTCTTGTCCTGGGTTGAGTTAGAACTAATCCTGGTCAGCGATTCTACTTCTCAGCTCGGTCTCTTCTAACTAACTCCACTTTCTGAAGTTAACAGCAGATTTTCTCAGACAGTCTCTGCTTCTAGCAGTGATAACGCTCCATGTTTAGAGCCACTACCAAGGACTGGGGTGTGGAGAAAGGCTCTTGCTTACTCTTGCTCCTGTGCAGACCAAGGTCACTGTTAAATCTTGTGCACCACGCTGGGGTGCACCTATGGGGAGGAGCGGCCAGGACAGGGGACCCTAAACTGACCAACGAGGGATTCCATCCCATACACGTCATATTCCATACAAAGCTGGGGGATCACAAGGGTCAAGCCTCTTCTTCAACGGCCGGCATCTGAGGAGGACTCTGTTCTGCCTTTGTGGATCCTTACCCATGTGTTCCAGCTCCTGAATCTGGTTCCCATCTGCCACTGAGCCCAGTCTGGGGCTTCCACAGTGCCTGCTCCCCAGCATCAGTGGTGATGGTGACCGTCAGAGGGGTTGGGTTCAATATTAGTTTTGTATTTGTACATATTCCATTTTATTATTTTCATTAAAGCTGTTTCAGTTTTCTTTTCCAATCCAGAAGGCTCTCTCCCTTATTCCCTTTCTCTTCCCCTTTGGGCAGGGAGAGGGGTTAATAGAGAGCATCTGGCACTCATCTAGTGGCTGGCCCAGCTCGAACCCTTGACAGCACTAAACCCGCCTGTCGCTTGCGAACGTTTCAGCTCAGGAGTGGACCGTGTCTAGCTGTAGATTCAGTATTCCGCACACAAAATTATTTACTTGATTTCTTTTGGGCAGAGCAGTTAAGATACTTGTCCAGCCTAGCCCCCTTGTATAATTTCACCGCCTCCTTCCAGCTTTGCCGTGTTTATCTTCAACATAGACATCAGAGATTTACCAGCTATGAATGATCACATATGAGAAGCTAACGCTTGTCAGCAGAAGAATGTCTGCAGCTATGCCAGCATTTTATCTTACAAGTAAGGAACATGAAAGAGGAAGAGGAGGAGAGTGTGAAAACAGGGGAAAATGGAAAGGGAAGGAACCCTGGGAGGAGGAGCAGGAGGCCTGGAGCAGCAAGGGGTGACAGGAGGACAGAAAAGTCCACGCAGAACCAGAATGAAGGCAAACCCTGCAGAGAATTGTGTTCTACCAGTTGTGGCCGTTCTCTGTTAATAAACATCTCCTAAGGTGAAACAAATGTGCTGCCTTGAGGCCACTGACCACGCAGGCACCAGGAGGAACACGCTGCCGGCCCCCAGAACACAGGTCCAACACTGACAGCACAGGCTCTGCAGCTAGCAGTCCCCATGATGATTCTTCCAGGGATTTGCTGAGGATCAGCCAGCTTTTGAGTAATTTTAATTTAAATAAGTAAACAAGAAAGCTTTTGTCAATATTCCCCAAGCAAGCAGCAGCCACAGAGCGGTTACATGCTGCAAAATGAGCACTCCCCCCTTCCGAGGCAACGTGCCAGAGACAGCTCCCAAAACAAACCCCGGGAACAGCTCTGCCTCATGAGAAGGTACCAAAGGAACAACCAAATCAGCTGAGACAAAATAATATCAATGCCCAATTTACCTTAATTTCAGGGACCGTTATCCTTGTTTCTGGGTTTTTATCAAGCATGCGTAGGATCAGCTCCTTGAGCTCGTCACTTATCTGCGCTCTGAGAAAAGAAAATAGCAGCGCACAGTCAGCAAGGGAATTGTAAGTGCTCAAGGCAAGCACGGTCCTCACTGCCGTTACTTGGCAGAAGATACTTTCTTTGCAAACTTGGCTTGAGAAATGAAGGTCTTGTTGGGTTGGTTCCTTCTCAGACATCACGGTCACTGCTCGCAAAATGCAGGACAAGGGATCAGGTGACGGGATCTAAGAACAATTTTAAAGATAGCACATTATAGGGGAATTTCAGAGGACAGATTCTGGGACAACAAAGTGTTATGGAGAGCAGAACTGGAGCTGGGTTCGATGATACAAGAAGGGCACAACTTGATTTGTCGAAGCTGCATCATGGGTGACCATGTGCTGGAAGAAACATCCCCATTTGACACTCGAGTTTCCAGCTAAGCTTGCAAATCTTGTTAATTAAGCTGTTTCCATCAACACTGATGGCAGCACGTTTGGTAACTCAGTATTTCCCACCTGTGTAGCTCAGTCCTGGGGTAAGATGAGGAGGGAAGGAACAGATGACATTAAAAGAAATACATCTAATCTTGGAATGCTGTTTCCAAGATCTAAATGCTAGAGTTTCTGAACCCAGCAGCCACCTGGTTCACACGGTCCTGCAGCTCCTTGGTCCTGCAGTCTGTCCCTCTAGTCCAAAGGCTTCAATGACTTCTGTTGCTAATGATGCAGGCAACATCTTTAGAACACACTTGATCTGTATGATCAAAATGCTACTGAAATAAAATGCCAGCATATGATAGAATCGTATTAGGCAGTGGAAAGTGTGTACCACAAATGACTTTGGAGGAGCTGTGCTTCTGCACGGAGATGGGATCTGCCAGCATAAAATGTCACTCCCCAGCAGGGCTGGATTCCAGCCTGAGAACACTGGTGAGGATGAGGTGCTGTGCCCACCTCCTCTGCACCCCCCCAAGCAGAGGAAGGAATAAATGATCACAAACCTCAGTGAAGATCACATCACAGTAAGGGATATTGGAGTCTGATGGAAAGAGAGCTGCTGTTTAACAATTTATGAATACTTTCTGTGGACTTCGGCTATGGGATTTTTAACAACCAAGCACAAGGAAACACCACTCGTTCAGGGGGAAGGGGCAGAAAGCGGGTTCAGTTTAAAGCCTGAACACTTTCAGAGTTGTGTCAAGGGTCTGCAGTACACAGACGAGGGGAAGGGCAGGATGAGTCCTCAGAGACTCCTTCCTACGCCGCACTGCAGCTGACAATTTAGGTGGGAACGGGAAGAATGGTGCTGCTCTTGAGGTGAGCTCCAGGCACAGCTATGAGGAGTGACAGTGCTTTTAACAGGTCAGAATAAACAGAATCCCACAGGAGATCCCACTGAGATCCAGGTGAGATGGTGTTTTTAAAATGCTTAACATCAGATCTGTGCCAAACTGGCACTGGCTTTATTTAAAATACAAGATCTGGAATATATAATAGCCTAACATTTCTGGGCACCAGACTGATTTCTATGCAACACAGGATTAAAGTCATTACCGACTGGTTTGGGTTGGAAGGGACCTTTCAAACTCATCTAGTCCAACCTCCCTGCAGCGAGCAGGGACATCTGCAACTAGAGCAGGTTGCTCAGAGCCCCGGCCAACCTCACCTGGAAAGGTTCCAGGGATGGGGCAGCCACCACCTCTCTGGGCAACCTGGGCCGGGGGCTCACCACCCTCAAAAAGCCCTGTGAACAGGATCATGAAGCGTCAGATGGGTTATGGCCAGGTAACAGATCGCACCACCCTGTCTCTGGTTTTCCTTCCCTCCGTTCTGTGCATGCTGTACCCGATGGCATTTCTCATCTGCAAAGCCGGCACTATCTGGAATTTCTCATAGTCCTGTAAGAGCTCTCAGGGAAATTTCAGCATCACCCACGTGGGAGGGCTGCCAGCACCACAGATCATTTTACAGGGTGCCTGCAGGTCAGAGAACATTGTCCTGGACTTCAGCTCTTCACCAGGAGGGACCACGCAGAGCTTCTGGCTCTCTTGCTACACGTCTGGGCAGAAACTTCTCCAGCTCGCTTTTTAGTCCTGCCAGGACCGTCACAGTGTGAGCTAACCCCATTTACCTTCTGTCATGCCAAGGATTCACTGACATGAGTGAGAACTCTGGAGCGATAAATATTTATCCCAGCGTCTCTAAGGGAAGGGAAAGGACAATGGCGTGGGTACAGTCAGCTCCATCTCTGTCCTGAAGGTTGTCAGGAAACAGGCAATGGCTGTTTCCATGGACTGTCTGCAAACAGGAATGTGTCTTTTGTAGCCATGGTGAAATACATTGAAACCAAAATATTCCTAACTGTAGCGAGGTGCGAATTCTGTGGGAGGTCAAGGTGGATGCAGTCCAGTGAATTCCAGCTTTATGTGCGGCTCTGTCACCACCTTATCTAAGGAACAGAGGTAGCTGCGACAGCCACCAGCACCCAGCAACTCTGCTCCTCCAACAGCTTCACAAGGGGTGCTGCTTTTTTTAGACTGGGAGAGCAGGTCACCGAGAAATCCAAATAAATCATGCAGTCCAATTACTGCCGAAGGAAATGTCTGAATGAAGAAAAGGTTCTTAGCACAACCCAGTCAGCCCATTAAATGTTAATAACTCACTGCAGACGCAGCTGGGAGCAGTCTCTCGTAAGCTGACGGCTAACCCAAATACACGATGGCTGAGAGAGGACGGGCATTTCGCCAGGATCCAAGCACGCAGCAAGAAGACTGCCAGGGAAACATAAACAACTTTCTTTTTTTTGCTGCAGTGCTGTCAAGACAAAGTCCTGCCTTGACCACAGAGCAACCAGGGGGACACGGCAATGAGGCATGACCAACCTTGGTGTTCTTCATGCCTGAAGCCTGGTTAGCTGTAAAAGCTCACCAACGGCACAAGGCTGGCTTGCCAGAATTGCTCCATACCCACAACTGGGGCCTGTGTTTGCCATCTAACAAAGTGCCCTGACCTGGTGGCTGCAGGTCCTTGGGGTGGGCTCCACCAGCTCAGCAAAGCCAGCTCCATCTGCGCGATCTGCAGTGGCTGTGCTTCAGTCAGTACAGCCCCGGAGCTGGGGCGTGAGTCATCCCATCTACAGCAGATGTCTAAAATAGGACAGCCTGAGTACCCACTGCTTTCTGCGGACGCGGAAGGAAGCCTGGGACTGCCAAGGCAGAGGCTCAGCCCTTCGCTGTAGGTGTCTAAAAATTCTGTGAGCATCTCATGAAAAATTAGTGTAATAGATGGTGGCTACATGCACGTATCGCGAGCTGCCTGACAACATTCCTCCCTTCCTCTTGAATACCAGATGCGCCTTTCATTAGAGTTTTAATTTCTCCATGCTTGTTTTAAGTCATTTTAACTCTACATTTTTTATTAGAATGAGCAATTGGGTCAAGAAGGTCAAAACGTCTTTGCCTGACTATTGTGCTTATTTGGGAAGGAAAATAGAGAGTCCAGTTTTGGCTACTTCATTTGATAGCAACCAGAAGAAACAAAGTAATCAGCAACAGAAAAGTCACAGGAGGCCTGAAGATGGAGGGCAAGTCAAGGAGAGGCCAGTAATGAAGGACAAGGCATGGTGGCTTGGTGGCAGAGACTGAGCACAGTGTAATTATCTCCTGTCGGGCTCATCCGACAAGACCACAAACCCTCATCACTCAGTGCTTCAACACTGAACTGCCACTGCTCAAACCAAAACCAGAGCTTTGGCTTGTCCCCTCCTTCACTGACCACAGCAGGGTGAGGAGCAGCCTCTTGATATCAAAGAGGCAAATTAATTTCTGTTTTTTCCTAAGTAGCCCTAGTCTGCCAGCCCACAAGACAAACCCGTATTTTCCTGAAGTGTGTTGGAGGAGCAGAGGAGTGGGGATGCACCAAGCTGTGCTTGTGCATCTCAGGAGGAGCCTCCTTCCATCAGACACTTCCCCCAGCTCCAAGGTAAGTCCACAGAAGGGGCATGTGCTTGGAGACCGAGGTCTATAAACCACATTGCTTTTGAAAACTAATACATCGAACCATTCTGGTGGCTACCACATATGAGAAATAGAAAACTCCAGCCAAGCCATGCTTCCAGCATCCCCAGGGTCATGGAGCTGTGGCAGAACCCCCTGGACCTGGACTCAAGCCCCTCCACTTCCAAAGATTTCAAGAGCCATTTCCTCTAGTATTTGTCTGCACAACATGGACACAGGAGCAGCAGGAGCAGCTGAAATGCTTCAACAACAGCATCTGCACAAAACCCACATGAAGGACCCAGGAGAACACAAAGCACCTCGCCTGCCCCTGTCTGTCCCTCCACGGTGACCTACCAGCATTAAATGTGAATAACACTGAACACTGAACTTTATTTTACAGTAGCTCAGTAAAGTTTACTTACTCCTCTGGGAACTCTACAGGCTTGTTCTTGATCCTATTATGAAGACCCAGAATATATTCATCTATAAAAGGGCACTGTAAAGCAAACAGAAGAATTTCCAGTTGTTAGAGATCCTGGCACCGCTTAGGATCCATCATTCACATAACACAAGCACGCTCTCTGCTTGCCTCTCTCGATTGTACAGACATGGAAATAAATAAAACCTCCACGTACAAAATAAACTTATATGTTCCTTATTAAAAAATAAATGCAGAAGAACAGCAGAGGAATCTAGGGAATACACAACGGGATTGGGACACCTGCCTCCATCCAGCCTGCCAGGGGACCATGAACTACACATTGTCCTTTTCTCAGCTCCACTTTTACCTGCGAGACGGAGACACTGACACCAGCTGACTTGTAGCACCGTGTCCGTGACAAGCATCATTTGGAGCTAAGTACTTCTATCAAAACACTTGGGTTTCCACTTTAAATTCAGATAGCTGGATACAAAGCGTATTTTTCTCCAGCATGACTTTTTACACTGAATTCATTTAGATCTAGATTCTGGCTCTTCCTACCTGGCAGGACTGGTGGGATGTTATCTGAGCTGCGCTGAGGACAGCGGGAGCAGCACGTTCACAGGCTCTGTGAACATCTGCATCCAAACCCAAGGGGCAGGTACGCTTGGGACTGGGACCCTGCCTGGCCAGATTAAATTATGAAATACAAAATAGGTATAAAATGTATAATATTTACTGTTCAGGGTCACGTGGAACAGACAAATGTATTCTTGTGCTTGACTTTATATTCCCTCTTTCTTTCCTCCAGTGCTTGCCACAGAGAGAAGTAATATCACCACGAGGTTATATCAGAATATAAAATCAAGGTTATTACCCTTTCACTTGAGGATTTGGCCCAAAAGTGACATCATTATAGACAGAGTTACAGACAATATTCTCAGGTCAGAGAATACTTTCCATCCTGACTTAGCTCAGTGCTATGACACCAGCAATGGAGATAGTTCTGCCTCTGTCCTCTCCCCCAGTCACTTCCTACCCCCGAGCTGGATGTGTGGTGGGATCTGCAGTGGTCCGTGGTTGGACAGGAGGTTCAGGTATCATACCCGCACACACAGCCCGTGTGTCCCTGCTGTAGTGCTTGTCTTGGGAGAGCACGGGTGGGATGAGAGGCTTCTGGTCACACGAGAGGAAAAAGCCATGAGACATGGAGTTTGCAGAAGGCAGCTCTGAAGAGCTGGCTCTGCTAACATGGTCTCCATCTGGCCCAGCTCAGCTCTGCCAGACAGAGTTTTCTGTCATCTGGATGGTGAAAGCACTGCAGTGGCTTGGGATCAAACCTGCGCCCCTCTCCACGCTGTCTGGCTTGTTTCTAAACACGGGCAATAGAGATAACCCCCCAACACACTGTTGTTGGTGCTACCGACGCCGCTCTGGGTTTGTAGCACAAACAACCGCTCTGAGCACAGCGGGCAACTCTAGAAACCATCCTTTCACAGAGCACAATGCCAGCCCTTTCTCATCCGCAGCGTGATTTGGGAAAACAGGAGCTTGCAGAAGGTAGGTCTTGGTTTCTAATATTTGCCTTTATTTGGAAAGGAATGATTCCAAAGCCACGGGGCAGACGCTCCCGTGCAGGGCTCTGGCGCCTGGAAGCCAGCTTACCTTCCCGTAAACAAAGCAGTAGAGGGTAATTCCCATGGCCCATACATCAAGTGCCTGAAAGAAAGCACGCACAGGCAGTAAAGGAGATGCAACACAGAGATGGTCCGAACGAGCTGGATTTTCCCACCGACTCCCAAAATGTTATTTGTATGCATTGAACATTTTCTGGTTTTATTGCACAGAGTCTCTTTGAAGTTGGGCTCCAAAAGGCGTCTGCAGCACGCCTGGGGAATGAGGACTGTGCTGGGGCAGATGCTGCCACCCTTCTCCTTGCTGGGGAGCATGGTGACCGGCGAGCAGCCACTTCTTACAGGAGATGACACGTTCAGGGCTGAACACCAAAAAGGAGCTGAGCCACAGAAGTCTTCTTCCAGGCAAAAACCCCACACTAGACCCTATCCCCACATCCACATCACAACAACCCCCTGCAATGCTACAGGCTTAAGGAAGAGAGGCTGAAAACTGCCCAGTGGAAAAGGACCTGGGGNAGCAGGACTAGGGCAGGGATCATCCCCCTGGACTCAGCACTGGGGAGGCCACACCTCGAATCCTGGGTTCAGTTTTGGGCCCCTTAATCCAAGAAGGACGTTGAGGGGCTGGAGAATGTCCAGAGAAGGGCAATGAAGCTGGGGAAGGGACTAGAGCACAAGTCTGGTGAAGAGCAGCTGAGGGACCTGGGGGTGTTGAGCCTGGAGAAAAGGAGGCTCAGGCGAGACCTTCTTGCTCTTGACAGCTCCCCAAAATGGGGTTGGAGCCAGCTGGGGTCAGTCTGTTCTCCCAAGGAACAAGTGACAGGACAAGAGGAAACAGCCTCAAGTTGTGGGAGGTTTAGGCTGGACATGAGGAACAGTTTTTCCCTAAAAGGGTTGTGAAGGGCTGGCCCAGGCTGGCCAGGGCAGTGGTGGAGTCCCCATCCCTGGAGGGATTGAAAAGCCGTGGAGATGTGGTGCTGATGGTTTAGTGGTGACCTGGCAGCGCTGGGTTAACGGATGTACTCGATGATCTTAAAGGTCTCTTCCAAGCTAAACGATTCCGAGATTCTAGCCCAGTGCTTTGCAGTGCCCCTTGCTTTCAGCAGATCAAGACATGACCTTGGTGCCCAGCAGCCCCCTGCGCTTCTTGATTATTTTGGAAAGGAATCAAGTGTTTCCTCCTTTCCCTTTGGGCAGGGAAAGGGCTCTAAAATGGCTCCTGCCTGGGCAGGGATCCACAGCAAAGTCTGTCTGCCTGCTGCACACAAAACCCAATGTGAGTTTTGCCTGGACTGAAGACAGAATAAAGAGCTTCAGTTTTACTTAGCAACACCCCCAATTTGCACCACAACCCCTGGGTGGGCACCACACAAAGGATGTGGCTGTGGTGCTGCCCTTTGTGCCATGCCTGGGGGTCCCAGGAGACATCAGCCATGAACAAAGTCCTACCTTTCCGCTGAAACTTTTGCCAGTGTCCGAAATGGCCTCTGGTGCCATGAAGGCTGGTGTCCCTGCCGTGCTGGAAAGCTGGGCATCATTCCCTTCAAATTGATTGCTGACTCCAAAATCAGCGATTTTGACATGCCCATCATCGCCTAACAGCAAGTTGGAAGGCTTGATGTCGCGGTGAATGATCTTCTGGTAGTGCACTAAAAAAAAAAACAAACCAGAAACAGGCACACGGTCTGTCACGGCAGCCAACACGTGCAGGGGAAACCTTCTCAGGAGGATGAAAGTAAAGGGGCACGCTCAGGTACCCCACTCAAAGCTGCTGCTGGAGATGCAATATAATGTAGGAGAAGTGCCATTTCCTACAGGTTTTCCTTTTTGGTGTCTCACTGGGACACACATCAGAGTACAACACTCAGAAATACATCTGTCACCAGTAATCATGCAAAGAACCAACATGAACCCAGAAACAGCCCAACCAGCGGGATCGAGCAGAGCCGTGAGAGGAGGAAACCACTCAATCCTGCAGATTTTTTTTGGCCTTAATTTGGCCAGATTTTTTTGTATTAAAGGTTTATGGAATCCAAACAAAGAGGTTCATTTTTAATTTATTTTGAAACTGTAGTGCCATAAAGCTAATCAAAAGGGGCAGAACCATGTGCAGAATGAAACAGGCCCAGAGGAAATATGTAGGCAACTAGCAGCTGAGCACCAAATCCAGCCAACACTCAGAACTCAGCGGGTACTTCCAACTCAGAAGATGCCTCTGACCATGGAGCAATCACCATGCCAGCACCCCCAAAAAGCCATGAGTCAACGGAGCCATCTTCACAATGGATCCTACAGAGAAGCAATCTCAACTTGCTTTGCATCACCCCAAATCCCCACCGCTGTGCAAAGCTGCCAGCCACTCCGACCACTCTCACACCCAGCACCACGGCCAAACCTCTGCCACGCAGCCCTTCTGAGCCAAGGCTGCTCCTACGGGTGGTCCTTCACTTTATGAGGCTGCAGCAAAGACTGGAGTCCAGCTCTGTCCCAGTTCCACAAGGCCATCTGTGGGCACCAGCTGAAGTGCTTGTACATCAAAAATGAAAGAAGCCCTTGCAAAGAGCTTGGAGGCTGAGATATACTGAAAGCAAGAGCAAAGTCTCTCTCGTTCCACGCTAGCTGGGAAGCAATACTGCAGTTGCAAGAAAGACATGTCTGGGGCCCTGAATGAGGCAGGGAATCGTAGGAAAGTGGCTGACTTCTCAGGAACTTGGAGAGCAAATTTAAAAATTAAAAAAAAACAACTTTGAGAACATGAAATGACCCTAAAAGCAGAACCGTAGAAAATGCAAGGGACTTTTCTGAACAGGAGAGGAAATTGTCTAGGTCTTCACTGCCCTTCCCAGGGGAACAGAACCCCTCAGCCTCCCTCCTCCTCTGGGCCCAACCACCATTTTCACATTTTCTTCTTGGAAATGAAGAATGTTTGTTTATTAAAACAATTAATACGCAATTGGGTGGGGGAAAACACCGGTCAAACCCCTTCCTGCTTTACAAACCTGGTCAACATGTTGCCACAAAGGCAGCCCACCCCATGGAGCATCCCAGCTTGTGTTTTAGGACCAAGAAAGAACAAGCTTCATGTAACTGAGCCTGGGAAGGCTCAGGGGAGACCTTATTGCAGCCTTCCAGTGTCTAAAGGGGGCCTACAAGAAAGCTGGGGAGGGACTTTTCACAAAGGCCTGTAGTGATAGGATGAGGGATGATGGCTTCAAACTGCAAGAGGAGAGATTTAGATTGGAAGTTAGGAGGAAATTCTTCACTCTGAGGGTGGTGAGACACTGGCACAGGTTGCCCAGGGGGGTTGCGGATGCTCCATCCCTGGAGGTGTTCAAGGCCAGGTTGGACGGGACTTTGAGCAACCTGATCTAGTGGGAGGTGTCCCTGCCATGGCAGGGGGTTGGAGCTAGATGATCTTTGAGGTGCCTTCCAACCCAAACCATTCTGTGATTCTATGATTCTTTTCAAGCCAGCTCTCCAGCAGACCATGTCTGGGGAGGGGAAGTCATGCCTGAAGGTACTTCTTCTGCACAGACTTCTCCTCAGTTTGAAGCACTGCGGGGCAATGCTGTCCTTGGCACATTAAAGAGCTGATCTGGAAGACCCAGCAGACAAAAACTGGCTGGAGGGCACTGGCGCTTACATCCTCTTCCAGACGTGCAGCGACTGCGTGGCCACGCTGTGATGTGAGCCAGTTAACACTGTAACAGCCCGGCCAGCCAGGCAGGATAAACACTGCAAACCCTGCAACAACAGTAATTAGGAGGAGACATCTGCTCCGCAGCAAAGCTGGTGGCAAGCTGACATTTCAGTATGGTAATATAGGGAGAGCAAGAAATAGTGAGGGGGGGAGTGGAGTTTCCCTTCAGGAGATGACGGGCTGCCTTTCAGGCAGGCGTCTGGGATCCTGCCTGGTACCACAGGGCTAAGGTTCCCAATTCCTCCAAACAAAATACAAGCCACAAATACACGTGGGCCGTACCAGTCTGTGACAAGCAAGGGTGTTGCACCAGGCAAGCCAGTACTCCAGGCTTTTTATTATTTCTTCTGTACAGGAAAGTAAAAAACCAAAACAAACCAAAATAAAACCACAAACAAATCATTATTTGGTATGGGAATTGATCTTGTAAAACTCATTCCCTGTCTTTGTGCAACCTAATAAAGTAGAGGGGAGACGCGGGCGGTTTGCCAGATGCTCTGTGTCTGCTCAGCGCCCGTCCCAGCCGCTCCGGGCACTGCTGGCCGTGAGGCACAGCAGCAACGTGAGTGTTGGACACGGAAAGAAGAAGCAGGTGCTTTGCAAAAATTAAAGCCATCCAACACTAGGGTCAACGAATATATTAGTGCCTCCCAGACTGGAATATCCAATGTGTTAGGGACAGTGAGAACCTGACCTCGACTGCTCAGAGGAGGAAAGAAGCAGGGGTGCCTGCAGGACAGTGGAGCTTGGGCTGTGTGGCCTGAGGTGAGCCTGGCACATCCCAGGGTTTTGCAGAGCAACGTCAGCCAGGCCCTCCTGCAAACCTGGCACACAGCTGAACTAACACCAAACGGGATGGGGAGGAGGTGGGCACAGAGGGGAGCGGCTGGCCAGGTCAGGAGCAGTGTCCAGCCCAGGCGCTGCGCTGCTTTGCCATGGCAGTCCTGGCTTGCAAGCCCTCAGATATCTTGCAAACTCCCTCCTTGATCCAGCTGCCTTGAGCAGAGGCAATGGCCACAAAGGGAGAGGGACAGGAATTGGGCACCGAGCACCAGCTGCTGTAAAGGAACGAGGTAGATCAAAACTAGAGGTGGATAAATTCAGATTAGACATTAGGAAGAAGTACTTCACCATGAGGGTGGTGAGACACTGGAACAGGTTGCTCAGAGAGGCGGTGGAAGCCCCATCCCTGGAAGTTTTTAAGGCCAGGCTGGATGAGGCTCTGAGCAACCTGGTCTAGTGGGAGGTGTCCCTGCCATGGCAGGGGGGTTGGAGCTAAATGAGCTTTAAGGTACCTTCCAACCCTGACAATTCTATGATTCTATCACAGCTATAGCAATTGTAAGAGCAAGAGCTCCCATCTGCCAAGAAATGATCTGGTGCAGAGCTGCTAACCTGATGAAGGCAACCTGAAATCCCTTTTCTGCTCAGAAGAAAGACAATTCTTAAAGTCCCGCTCTGCCAGCTGCTGCGGGTGTCAGCCATCAGAAGTGGGCTACATGGTCTTATCCTCTCCTGCGCTGTGCCTTGCCGCGGGCACAGTTCAGCACAATACAGGGCTGCAGAAAGAAGAATAAAAGATTCCCCCAAGAAGTCATTCCCAAATCCACTTGTAAGCAACATGAAAAACCTGGCTTGCCTGAGAGCTGCAGGAGGAAGCCGGACTGCTCATCTGCACGACACCGACACCACGAAGCTTGGAAAAACTTCCCAACTCATCGAGCTCTGCTGTGAGTCCCAATCTCTTGCAGATAACGCATTGCAGGGAGACAGGAGTAGAACAATTAATTCAGCAGGGCTGGCCAAGGCTGAGCGGTGGGACGTGCCTGCAGTGACACGAGCATCGCTGCTACACGCTGCGAGAGGAGCCTGAGGCCAGTGCTGTCTTGTGGAAAAGGTCCTTGTTAAACCAGCGTGACCTGCATTTCCAGCACAACACGCAGAGGGAAGGATGGTGTTATCCCTGCGGAACTCCAGAGGGAGAGCCGAGCAACGCAGAAATGAAAGGTTGCCACTAATGATACCCTCCAGACTGCTAATGACTGTTCAGAAGGGACAGTGGTGCAAGGAGCACACAACCCATGGAGACACCCAATGGGAGCAGGTGACAGCCACAGTCAGTGAAACACAATCACCAGCACAAATTAACCCCCTAATCCCACCAGCCTGAAGCATCTGGGAGCAAGTTTCTTCTCTCTGCAGATGTAAGAGCAGCAGTATGGTCTAGAGCACAAGTCTGGTGAAGAGCAGCTGAGGGACCTGGGGTTGTTCAGCCTGGAGAAAAGGAGGCTCAGGGGAGACCTTCTCGCTCTCCACAACTTCCTGAAAGGAGGTTGGAGACAGGTAAGGTCAGGCTCTTCTCCCAAGGAACAAGCAACAGGACAAGAAATAGCCTCAAGCTGTGGCAGGAGAGGTTTGGATTGGATAGTAGGAAAAACTTACTCAGTGGAGGGGTTGTCAAGCCCTAGACCAGACTTCCCAGGGCAGTGGTGGAGTCCCCATCCCTAGAGGGATTTAAAAGCTGTGCAGATGTGGTGCTGAGGGACGTGGTTTAGTGGTAGGTTTGGCAGTATTAGGTTAATGGTTGGACCCGACAATCTTAAACGTCTTTTCCAACTGAAACGATTCTATGATTCTATGAACAGCAGCTTTGTGAGGATTGCTGTTCAGTGTCACTGGAAGCCAGAACCAGAAGTCCTAGAAACAAAGCACTCACCCTGTCCTTGGGATAAAGGACGGCCTGCGACACAGCCACTAGCAAACAGGGGCAGGGCTCTATCAAGCACAGAAGAGAGGGAAAAGCACTTCCAACATCTGAATAAAATGCTCAAATCTGCTTTAAAGAAACACCAAAATAACTATCTGTATCACTGCACCTAAAATTGCTCCATGAGGGACTGGGGGTTGTTCTTCTTTCAGACCAATCCATGACATCACCTTAGTTCCCTTTATGGGGAACCAGGACCCCTAAGCTGAGTCTGTGCCTTCAAGGGAACTTCCAGCTATTCTGTGTCCTGCTCAGAGGACACTGGCCACAGGAAGGCATTGGGTTCTTTGCTTGTGACATTACAGAAGCAATCTCCAAGCAGGCAGACATCAGCCCTGGTGAGACCACCCCCAGACCCATGGGGACATGGCTGCTGGATGCACGTACCTTTGGGAAGGACCATCCCATCGGTGCTCCCCTCCCGGGCCCCATGTACCACACACAAGGGGGACATCAACAGCCCAAGAAACACTCATTCCCACCCAAATGTACCTGCCTGCATCCCTCCCAAGGTTAAAATTGATGCTGAGCTGCCCAAAGCAGAGCGCTTTACCACAGCTGCTTCGACAAACTGACAAGATGGTTCCATGCGTTGCTTTTGCCTGGAAAGGATTTTGCTCCTAAAGCAGAGGTCGGCGGCTCGCTGGGACAACCTTCTTGGGCTCCAAGATGCTCTGCACTGTCTGTGCTGACAGCCACAATCCAAAGAATAGGTCAATACTTCTTCATAATGAAAATGAAACAATGTAAGATATTACAGAGCCCTCAGGAGAAAGTCTGATTCTGCAGCGCTCCGTTAAATCCGGTTTTATTAGACCCATCCCTCACATCTGTGGAAAGGTAACAGTATTTCAGGCCTATCTGCATCTGAGTAACGATCTTGTGGATTTCTAGAGCATCTTCTAGACAAAGATCTCAAAGCACATTAGAATACCTGTTTGCTGAGCCTCTCAGCCACCCCACGAATGAAGCAGGTATGACAGATGTGGGTGCCTGTGTTACATTTTAATCACAACTTGCTTAGAAAGCCTGACCAGGCACATTTGAAGTTGGATTTAGTTAAATCCTAGAGCCTTGGGGTGCTCAGAAATAAGGGAAGTCACGCCTAAAAGGCTAGACTGTCTCCTGACTTCGGGCATGGAGCGCAGGTACCTCAGAAAAAGTCTGCTGAAGGCTGATGCTATTTCCTGGAGAGATAAAGCCTCAGAGGAGGATTCAAAGCTAAGCTAAGAAAGGACCATCTTCCTCTGTCGCTCTCAATTTCAGACAGAAAGGAAGAAGCCTTTCTTTCTTTTGGAAGAAAGGCTGAGAGAGTTGGGCTTGTTCAGCCTGGAGAAGAGAAGGCTCATGGGAGACCTCATTGCGGCCTTCCAGTATCTGAAGGGGCCTGTCAGAAAGACGGGGACAAAGTTTTCAGCAGGGCCTGTTGGGACAGTACAAGGGGTGATGGTTTTAAACAAAAAGAGGGAGATTTAGATTAGAGAGAAGGAAGAGATTTTCTACACTGAGGGGGGTGAGCCCCTGGCCCAGGTTGCCCAGAGAGGGGGTCGCTGCCCCATCCCTGGCACCATTGCAGGTGAGGTTGGCCGGGGCTCTGAGCAACCTGCTCTAGTTGCAGATGCCCCTGCTCCCTGCAGGGGGGGTGGACTAGATGACCTTGAAAGGTCCCTTCCAACCCAAACCATTCCATGATTCTGTGATTTAATGCCAAGGGGCTATCAAGCTGCCTGGTGGGACTCTGCCATCCAGACACCTCCAAGCCTGCACACACGCTGGGTGCTGACTGTCCAGGGAATGAGCAGCTAGTTTGTACTTCCAGGTCACAAAATGTGGCCATTTAGGACACCATGCTGACACATGCTGAACACCATCTCTATGAAAAGCCAGCAGGTGATGTGGGAATGGTATTAAAATGGCTAACGTGTCTCTGGACCAGGGTCAGCATCCCTGGAGAACCAAGCGTGCGATAGAGCCAAACGACTTCAGTAATGGCAAGATGAAGCCCCTGCAGAAAGCCAGCACTCCAAGTGTCACCGCTGCTGGCACGTTTCCCCTGAGAGGATCTCACTGCTCAGGAAGGCACAGAGCAGGGCTGAGGTCCTGGAGCATCACGGCTCTAAACCGCGCCATGGCTCAGAGATCCCGCAGCACTCATACCTCGAAGCGGCGCTCGGACAGGGTGAATCCTCAGCGGCTGCGGTACAGTGGATGGGGCTGGAGAAAGGGGCAGACTGGGGGGAGGATCTGCGCTGCTGGGCCAGCTGGCTCCTCTCTGCGCGCAGCACACAGCCCTGCCTGGGCTCTCCGCAGGTCTCCTGCTGCTCTGCCTCCCTGCTCCATCACTGCTCGTTAGCAAAGCCCCGCTGAGCACATAATTTCTCTCTGTTCAGTCCCGTGGCTGCCTTCAGTGGGACAAGCCAGCTTTTTTCACAACATGCCACTCATTTCACAAATGCTCCTCATTTCTAGATACCGCAGGCTATTCCGAGACTAAACAGGCTTTCCTCTCGTTCGGAAGCAAACGCCTGGGAACTGCCTGCTCAGATTAACAGCCACTGATAGACCAAGAGGGAGCAGAGACCAGTGCTAGAAAAAGACAGATTGCTCCTCGGTCCTTTTAAAAAAGGTGCCTTTCACTGCATTCCCTTCTGGAAACCTTAGAGCTCCAGTAGGTCAATACCAACTTGCTAAAAGCTCATTTTTAAATTATACATATCAAACTTTGCAATGCACTGACACATCCTGCTATTTACTGAGGCCGATGCCGAATTCTACTTGTTTAAAACCGGAATGCCATTCCCGTTCAGGGGCACAAGCAGCCCCTACGGTGCTACCGCAGAGGCTGCTTAGCACGACTCTCACATCACCCCCGGAGCAAAGAAATGATTTAACACCCTCCCAAGGAAACTGCTGCACCACCAGCCAGAGCTCAGAACAGAAAGCCGCCCTTTGAAGGATGGCTCTGTGCTTGTCCGCAGTGCTCCACCGAGACAGAGCCGGAGGACATGGATGCGGTGGGCTGTGCCAGGAGAACACCTCCCCTCCCACGCTCAGCTCGGATCTTCTCAGCTCTCTTCATTGTTTTGCTGCTTTTTTGCTGCATCCATCCAACCTCTGCCTCTTGAATATGTTGCTCGAGCCCAGGTTTTACAAAGGTGATCCCAGCACTGCCCAGTCCTTTGGAAGAGCTCAGCTCCCATCTGTGCTCCATCTCCAGCACCCAGCTGACCATTGTGCTCCTGGCAGAAGGGATAGATGTAGGATACTGCCAGGAGGAAGCAAGGGGGAAGAGGATGGAGAGGAGACCTTAGACTGTTTAGCCTGGAGAAGAGAAGGCTGAGAGGGGATCTCATCAATGTTTATAAATATCTGAAGGATGGGTGTCAAGAGGATGGGGCCAGACTCTTTTCAGTGGTGCCCAGTGACAGCACAAACTGGAACACCTAAATATCAGGAAAAACTTCCTTACTGTGAAAGTGATGGGGTCCTGGAACAGGTTGCCTGGAGAGGTTGTGGAGTCTCCTTCTCTGGAGACTTTCAAAACCCACCTGGACACATCCTTGTGTAACCTGCTCTGGGTGACCCTGCTTCAGCAGGGTTGCTGGATGAGATGATCTCCAGAGGTCCCTTCCAACCCCACCGTTCCATGACTGTTCACCCTTGCCGAAGGCTGCCCTTCTACACCTGTCCTCCCACCCAAGCACACCATGTATCACTAGTCACAGAGGACATGCAGAGCTTCCTGACATGGCTACACACGTGCCAACGTTCAAGGGACCACTGGGAAAGCAGGGAGCAGAGCACGTGCAGCAAGCACAGCCAAAAGAACCTGCACACTCTGTGCCACGGCTGCTTCTAACCCCAAGCACAATCGTAACTGCATCAAACAACAATCAAAGTGCCTGATCTTTGTTAAGAGGCTCCAGCACATCTCTCTGATCTGCTTCACCAGCTAATTACTCTCACTCCTATACAAAGTCCTCATTGATCAGTATCAGCAACACTTGCAGCTACATTAAAGGGTGTTTGTTTGGGATTTTTTTAATCACCTAAACAGAGCTTGTCTGCGTGGGATAAAGCACAAGCCAGCCCCTCTTCTCCTGGTGGTGTCATGTATAACACCCAGCACCTTGCAGCTGTAGCTGCAGTTGAGAGCCCTCACCTCAACAGGCTCCGTTTTGAGGGGCTCTGAACTTGTGGAGGCAAGAGGCAGGAGCAGAGAAGGAGCAGGTTCCCATTTCCCACGTGGGAAGGGAGGCACAGATGGATCAAGCGGCTTGCTGGGAATTCCAGTAGAGCGCGCAGCAGCTCCATCGCAGACTCGTGTCCCCGCTCTGCTGGCCCACACCAGCATGAGGTCTGAGGAACTCACTTCTGCCAAGAGCCAAACCAGATCAAACCCGCTTACACCACTGAAGCTCCAGTGCACCTACCCCAGGCTTACATTGCAGCAGACATTCTTCAGAAGAGACAAGGCTGGGTTGACTCAGCTGTTCATTTATTTGCTTCAATTTCCTTTTAAGATAATTGAAATTAAACTCACATATTGATGATTAAGTAGATTAAGTCTTATCTCAGAAAAGCCAGCTTAGATCTGCATTTCATTATTGCTCCGGGCTTAGCGCGCAGGGCTCCAGAGCACCGCAGGCCTTGGTGCAGGTGCCCTGCAGAGAACTGCTGCTGGGACAGCAACTTCCCGACGGCCTCCGCTGCGTGTCATGACCCCCCCTTCCACCCAATAGCTCAGATGAGACAAGCGTTCCTCTGCAGAGGGGACCACAACAGCCACCCTTAGTTTTCCCAGACACTGTCGCAGGAGGGAAATGGTGCATTTTCGACAGAGAATGCAGGAACTAATTGTCTTTCTTCCTTTCAGCCACACCAACAGTGGCTGCTTCAGCTTCTCGTGAGCTGGGTAAAACACTGAGCTTGCAGCTAAGCAGCAGAAGGGACTGTCGCTGTGCTTCACCTCGACCGTGCAAGTCAGCCGGGGTTTCCCCTGGGTCAAGCTTGCGTGCGTGTTCTGCGCTCAGTGTCTGCTGCTGGCTGGTGTCAGAGCCAGGCCACCCGCCTACACAGACCTTGCGTTCACTTACTCTCATTCCTTACTTAGGCTCCTACTAAACAAAGCTGCTTGTGTCCCAGTCCCAAACCCAGACAAGCACACCTGCCTGGCATGGCCCACATGTCTTTTGATGGAGTATGCTTCTCCCTCACAACCTCTCCTGCCACCAGAGAAGAGTTTAAGGCAGATACTGTAGAGGAGTTTAAAGCAGATACTCCTTGTGTTGGACCAAACATCTGCTCACAACAAGGAAAACACTTGAAAGAAATCCTCCCATTATGTGCTTCACCTGATACTGGTTTCCACTGTTCATCTGCCAAAGCAGACTGGTGTGACACCAAATTCACCTTCACTCCAACACAGGTACTGTGCAGTTACTAAATGTCAGTCACCACTGAGTCAATCCAGAAGGAAATTTTCCCGCCTTCAAGAAGTCAAGCCTCTATTCAGGTATCGCCACATCCAGGATATCAAAGTAAACCAACAGAGTATCTGTCTTTGTCCAGCAAACCTGTAGGCTTTGTTGGGGGAGGGACACATTAACTCCTGCAGTAAATATTTTTAGCCACAATACGATCACAGGACCATAGAATTGTTTAGGTTGGAAAAGACCTTTAAGATCTTCATGTTCAAACATCAACCTAACTCTACCAAGTCCACTGCTAAACCATGTCCCTCAGCACCACATCTACATGACTCTCAAACCCCTCCAGGGATGGTGATTCAACCACTGCCCTGGGCAGCCTGTTCCAGGGTTTGACAACCCTTTCAGGGAAAAAAATCGTCCTCATGTCCAACCTAAACCTCCCCTGGCGCGACTTCAGGCCATTTCCTCTTGTCCTATCACTTGTTCCTTGGGAGAAGAGCCTGAANTGTCCTATCATGTCCTATCACTTGTTCCTTGGGAGAAGAGCCCGAAACCCACCCAGCTCCAACATGCTCTCAGACAGTTGTTGAGGGCGAGGTCTCCTATGAGCCTCCTTTTCTCCAGGCTCAACACCCCTCAAGTCCCTCAGCCGCTCCTCATCACAGTTGTGCTCTAGACCCTTCCCCAGCTTTGTTGCCCTTCTTTGAACATTCTTCAGCCCCTCAAAGTCCTTCTTGGAGTGAGGGACCCAAAACTGACCCCAGGATTTGAGGTGCAATGTCACCAGTGCTGAGTCCAGGGGGACGATCCCTGCCCTAGTCCTGCTGGCCACACCACTGCTGACACAAGCCAGGATGCTGCTGGTGGCCTTCTTGGCCACCCGGGCACACGCTAGCTCACCTTTAGCCAGCTGTCAATCAGCATCCCCAGGTCCCTTTCTGCCCGGCAGTTTCTAGCCACTCTTTCCCAAGCCTGTAGCGTTGTATGGGGCAAATAGTATTTGCATTTTAAAGACAAAGACAGAACCTTTGGCTGAGGAGATGCCTGGGACACCGACCTCGGGTTGTGGAGGGCACGCTGCAGGGTGCAGGGCTGGATGCCCACCTGCCTGGCACTGCTGGTGGGTCCCGGCTGTCGGGCACCCTGGGCTGACCCGCAGCTGCCTGGCTCTGCCGGCGAGCACCGTACCCACCCCTCGGCTTTCAGGTCCGACTCCTGCCATGGCTAATGCCTTCAGTGACTGTTCCCTATCCAGCACACCCATTTCTGCTGAGGATCATTGGGAAGCAACGCCAGCCTTACTGGAAGGGAGACTGTAGCTTAAATAACCCCAGGTAAGCGCTACTAGAGGGAAAGGGAGGTAATTGCACGTATCCCCAATTCACAGAGGCACTCAAGCACATGCTTTAGTTAATGACACAAGTAATCCAGCAGAAGCTTTCCATCCAAAGCACTTCGGTACATTCTGAGACTTCCACTCCAGCGGTACTTACAAGGTGCAGACGACAGCCTGTCTCTCCAGTCTGTGAGGGCGTGTGTGCAATGCCATCAGAACTGGGGGGCTCTTGCAAGCGGGAGCAAAAGCACTTCCCTTCGTAGAGCTCATTTCACCAGGACGGGAATTAAAGTCTGCACGTGCTTAAATGGCTCCTGACATAGTCTGCACAACAGAGCCCTGGTCTAAGACAGACATAACAAAACAGAATATTGCCTCACCTAAGCTCAAAGTACTTTCCCAGCAGTTTGGGGCCAGAGGAAGGGATGCTCTACCATGGGCAATCTCCCCAGCTCTCAGATCTTGAACTTCCCTCTGTTTCTTCACTGCTCAGTGAATGAGGCTGGGACTGTGCATGCATCAAAGTCCACTTCCCCGCATTAAATGTACTAAACCCAGAAACTCAGCCAAAAGCAGTCGACAAGGTAAGGCAGCACTGTGCCCTTGCCTGGATGAGGGAGCTCTCAGCTCTCTCCAGGGCGCCTGTCCCTGCCTCCCACCGTGCCCAAGCCAGGCTTCCCTCCTGGCATGGGATGTTTCTGACCACTGCCTCCCTTCAAACACTTCTCCCCAGAGCCAGCCCTCTTGCAGGAAGCCTCTACTGTAGGCAAGCATCATGAATATCCAGTGGAGTCCAGTCCCCATGGACACAGAGCGGCCATGGACCATGTGCCACCACCAGCACTTCAAAAGGTTAGCCCCCATCTCCCACCAGCTTGGCTCCTGCGGCCCCTTCCCGCTCACCACAGACCAGTCACAGCGAGGGCAGAGCACTGCCCTGGGTGGACACCGTGCTGAAATCCAGTTGGCAACTTCTAATTTAATAAAACCCAACCAGCAATGATGCATTTGCTGCTGCGATGACTGTGAGCTTCAAGCAGCTGCATGATTATCGAGTCTCCCAGATTACATAACAATTATGTATGCTTATATTAAAATTACCTTGCAATCCCTAGATTGCCTGGCAACACTTTTCCTTCAGCGTGCACAAACGGTGCATTTTTCCTCTTAATTACATAATTATTATTGTGCATTTCCCCAGCAGCTCTCAGAGAACACCATTTTTAACGTTCATTCACCAATAAAATAAGTGGTTACTCAATAGTCCAAAATAAGGCATGCTATTGCTCCTTTTGCTGGAAATGCTTGGGCATCCTATAAATTATTGCCCAGTTTCACTCCCTCTGCCTAGGACTACCTACACTTTACTACTTTTTTAGTATTATTATTATTTTAACTATCTTCTGAAGTCAAAGCTTCCTCTGAGCAGGAACTTTCAGGAGCAGCATCCAGCAGAGCAGAGCTCGGCTCTCCCCGCTGCGGCGTACGGGTTCTGCTATAACATGAATGCTAATGAGAACAGAAAAAGCTGCAGTCTCCACCCTTCAAACTCTACCAAAAAACAGTCTTGAGCTTCCCATTCACATCTACATTTCCACCAACCTTCTGAGGTGACCTGGCAGCATTTTGGCAGCACCTGGAAGCTTCTGGGCTGTCACAGACTTAGAAACACGGATTTTACTCTCCCTGGTTTTCAGCAAAGTGAGGTGAGTCTGGTTTCAACGTGGACGTGGGCCGGGGCACTGCACATCACCTCCCTCTGCCTCGGCAAGGTCTGCTCGGACACTTGTTCTCTGCAGCTGTTTGAAACCAGGGGAGCCTTCAATAAAAGCCTTGTGGAAGTGAGGGGCTTGCTCTGGCTCTGAGGAGCTGCTGAGCTTGCAGGGACCACCAGAGATGGGTGACATTAAGGCAGAGGTGGCTCAAAGCCCTGCAGCAGCATGAAGCATGACTTTTGAGTCTGACGCAGCTACGCATTGGCTTTTTGAAAGCACATTTGAAACAACTCCCTCTGGTTTGTGAAAGAAGCAGGTATTTATTTCCTATGGTTGAAGCAGTTGGAAAAATCTCGCCTTCAACTAAACAGGGAGGGTGACACAGCCCTGTCTTGCACATGTCTGTCCTTTCAGGCTGGGCACTGCTCACTGGCTGGGGATGATGACCACTTGCTCAAGCGGCCTTGTACCTCTCTCTGCTGGCTGCCCTGCCTTCAGGTCTGCCACCAAAACCGCGTGTTCGCACTGCCAAAATCAGCCAGGTTTATGAAAGGTCTCCACACCTGAGAGACACCAAGCCAACCTCCATCAGGCTCCGAGAACATGGCAGAGCGCAGCTGCCTCTGCTGTCAGCTCAGCACAGCGATAACCTCAAGGACAATGTAGACAAACTACTGGAGGAGAGATAAGGATGAGAAGAAGCCAAACCAAAGGTCCACCTACCCGATCTCCTGCCGGGGTCAACAGCTTGGGGGAAAGCATCAGGCAGAGAGGTGTAACACACCTCCAGCACCCACTCTCTCTGCTTTAGGCAGCCCAATAGCAAACTCTGCCTGTATCCTCATATTTTTGTTTGCCTTGATACCCTTTTCTTCTACAGATCCATCTAATCACTTGGAGCGCATTTAGCCTGGCACCTGCTATCTCCCCTAGCACTGACTTCCACAGTTTAATTGCACACGACATGAAAAGAGTAATCCCTTCTGGTTTAAAATAGCTACCTGGTTATTTTGTTTGCTACCCCAAAGTTTTTGTGGTTTTAGAGACAGGAAGATTCATTCCGTGTTCGTCACTTCCCTGACACTTAGGATTTCACACACCTCTGTCATATCACCCCTTCCCATGATAAGTTTCGAATCTTAAGGGCTTTGGTCTTATCTCTGTACAGAAGTTGCTCTGTCTATGTACATAAGATGTTCCATGACCATCGTGATTGCCCTTCCTGGGCCTTTTTCAGTTCTAGAGAGATGCTTCTAAGACAGGCTGAGTCAAGTTGCACAAAATATTCAAGATACTCCTTGCCCGTACCTAAGAGAGCTCTTAAAGATCTAAATAATTGTATAATGATGTTTTCGGTTCCCTTCTCTGTTTCATTCCAAATAATTCCCCAAATCTTGTTAGCTTTGTTGAATGTCACTACTAAGTGACAGATTGGCATTTTTAAGAGAGCTATTCAGAACGAAGCCCAAGTGAAAACAGCTAATTTAAAGCCTGTCACGATGTACGTATTTTTAGTGTTGTTTCTCCTCCTCATCCATTACCCTTGAACTTTTATCTGCCGTTTCATCACACCATCACTGGCTATCATGGCATCTCCCTGTCAGCCTTCACAGCCAGTTCTAACAATGACTACCCAGAACAAGCAGATGTCATCACCAACCTCTCTTACTGCACTCTACTCTTTTTCTGGTCACTTAGGACTATATTGGACAGCCCAGGCCATGCTGTGGATTCTGGTTTAACTGCACTAGTGACTTCCCTCCATTGTGAAAGCTGTTCTCCTACTTCCCTGATTGTCTAGTTAGTTATCCACAAGAGGCCATCCAACCAAAGCGACTTATGAGCTTCTTGATGAGTTAATGGCTCTAATCAAAAGCTGTTTGGCAATCAAAACACAAGGTAGTAACAGGATCACCTTATCTGCATGTTCGTTGTCTCCTCTGCAAGACTTACGGATCAGTGAGGCGTGAGTTGCCTCTGCAAAAGCTGTATTGACCCTTCCTCCTCATATTCAGCCACCCAACCATGGCCAGTTTTTCAGTGCAAAGAAAGCGGTCAATGACGAGATCACTCAACTCTACGTGGAGGACAGTGGAATCCAACAGGCACTGAGACAAACGCGGCTCAGCAGCACTCTGACAACGCGCCCAAGCTGGTACAGAGGCAGTAACTGCAGACCAGCCAACTCGTGGGTACCTCTCGCATACGAGACCATGCAACGTGGGGCCCTGGCAGCACCCGGCATCTGAGCTGCGCCAGTGCGAGCTGCAGAGCTGAGGATAACAGCAGGGACCTAAGGTGAGCCTGAGTTGAGCCTTCTGACTTGGTGACAATGCTGGTAGGAGGCTCAGGAGGAGTGGGAATGTGCAGTGTAATATAGACACAGCGCAGGAGGAACGCCAGCTGCCAGCGCCACAGCACATCAGAGCACCAGGCTCTCTGACCCACGTCCCCTGCATGCTACGGATGTGTCCCGCACCCAGAAATGCCCAGCTCTACTGGGATTGCTACTTTCAGAGGTCTGTCTTACAGAAAAGAAAGCAACCAGCAATTTGATGGGTAACCTCCCACTGCTGGCACAGGTCAGGAGAGAAGCCCAGCCACGAGGGTCTGCAGATCAGCAGTAAGCAAAATGTACCATCTGAGAACCTCAGATCCCTCACTGCAGAGAACAAGAGGTGACACACTGAGTTCACAAGGGGAAACACCAGCCAGCCCTTGTCGCCCATGGTCACAGGATGCCAGCACAGAGATAGCTCTACCTTGTGTCTTCAATTCAGGGATCCCTCTTCTCCCACCCCTGCCGAGTTCATGCCACCAGGGACAGGTTAACTCCAACAGGGCCAGAAAAATCCCTGCTGTCATTTACAGACTTATTGTGGCCTCTTTGAACTCTTCAGATCAGGTGCTCAGCAAAGAATCTGCCCTCAGCCACATTGGGAGACTTATTTTCAAAAAGGTAACAATAATCAAATAGGCTACAAAGAGGAACCCTGCTGCTGGAGTCTCCGGATGGAGCCTGGGAACACACTTGAGTCACCTCCTCCCTGGGAGGGCACAGCAGTGCTGGGGTCCTGTCACCCCACAGCCCTGAGTGTCACAGACAGACATCCTCCCCCTGCTACTCACTGGCTCTCCCCATGGCCAGCGCTTGTCCTGCTAACCCAGAGACAGGAATTTGCTCCAGGTGAAGCCAACTGACTCAGTGCCTGTCACTGCAAACACCCATCTTCTGGCTCTGTTATTGCCTTCAATTAGTCTCTCCAAAAAGATAAATGGCAGAAAAAAGGAAGCCACTACTTTCCTAATGTCCTTTCTAAGGAATGTCTGGTCCTGGCATCTGTGATACTGCCTAGGTGAACCCATGCAATTAGAGAGGACCTTGCTCACTCAACAGACAGCCCACCAGAGCCAAGAGGCTTCTCCCCAGCTGAGCAGGAGGCCAACACACACTCTGAAAAGCTGAAAAGCTGGAGGTACTCACAGTACTCGATGCCCAAGACGATATCTCGGAAGTAGAGCCGAGCCTCCTCCTCACTGAAGGGCTGGTCACTCGGGACCTCCATGACAGGCCTGGTAGGAAGAGGAAGAGTAACTGAGTACATTTCAGAATGGTAGTAACACTCCTTGCTGGAGGAGTTCCATGTTCTCCATCACCATGTCCCCAGCAGTGAGCACCAGGCTCCCAAGAAGTTCTGGGTGCTGGACACAGGATGAAGGAGCAGCCATCCCTTCTGGACGTGGTGATACCTAGGTTAGTAAGCTTGGCTAGCGGTGACAGGTGGCTTTGCACAGTCCCTGAGCCAGCGTGAGCCACAGAGCCCTCCAACATCAGGATACTGCTGCTGTCTGCACAAAATAAGGCCAACACACTTCACAGAGAGTCCTGCTGGGAAAAGCGCAGTGAAAGAACAAAACTGGATCTGGCCTTTGGTTCCTTGCTAAAGCTGCTCATGGCTGTGAGCACCAGCATCACGTGGAGGTACCGGGCAGCAGTGGGGACGGAGTGCCCGTTGCTGTGCACTGGACGTCATGCCTGCTGGGGCTCAGTCCTGAAGCAACATCGGTGTGCAGCTAGCCTAAACCAAGGCAGACTTTACACACGAACCACCAGCTCAAAGGTTAAGTGGGAATATTTCCAATGCATTGTGCACAACTGCTTTGAAAGCCTATTTAGCTGTTCAGAGTACAGCCACTACCAGAACTCCACTGATTTAGCCCTCAGCAGCCAAGGTTACCTGGTCAGCTTCTCCCCTCCTTTCCTTTGTAAGCCGCCACTGCTGAGAGATGAACAGTATCCTCTAAAAGCCCCTCTTCTGCCTGTGCCTGCTGAAAGCTGAGGGCAAAGAGGCTGTAAGAGCCAGTCGGCATCTTCTGTTCCCCAGCAGATGAAAGGCAGGAGCTACAGACCTCACTGCACCAGGGGTTAATTCTGCTTGTGCTCGGCAGCTTGACCTCCGCCTCGAGCTGGATTTAAGTGACTGCTCCTGAGACACAGACCAGCCAAACCCTGGTGGAGAACAGGCCATCGCCAAAACCAGGCTCTGTGGCATCTCCCCTCAGCACCCAGCTGCAAATCCTTCCTCCAGCGCTTCTCTCCTCTCCCTTGCTGCCCATTTGATTGATGACCTTCATCTCCCATTTGCATTTTTCTGCCACTGCCTCTCCTCCCTCTTCATGCACGTTTTGCTGCTGCTGCTGAAACCAGGGAGAAACAATGTGAGCAGGAGGACTGGCAGAGCCACTAATGGAGTCTAATTGCCTTCTGCTAGAGGCAGACGGGCTGCGCTCGCTGGAACTGCACCTTCCCTGGCCACAGATGATTACAGGAGCTTTTTTTCCTCCCTCTCTCTTACAGGATAGTCAACAGCCTGGTCACCAGGGAGACTGCAGAGCCTCTCACCAGCGACCTTCTGGAGATAGCAGTCTGCAAGAGGTTTGTTCATGGGGCCAGACAGAAAAATAAGCCTGCTGGGAATCTCACCCATCCTGGGCCCAGCTCTGCCAACCTTGTCGTGACTCTGCAGAGCTGAAGAATCAGTGCAGGTGTAGAAAAACCAGTGAGGAGACTCCCACCACCTTATCCCTTCTCCTGCTATGAAAAAGTGTGCTAACAAAACAGTGTCCCACGATATGTTAGCGCTGGGGACAAAAGAAGGCAGCGGGTGGCAAGCGAATGTTGATGCAACCACACGGCCCTGTGCCAAAGGAAGCCACGACGTGGCAGAGTATTCCTGTTGAAACCTTTCCTTCCAGGTAGGTGATGGGGAATTGGCATCAGTTTTGTTTTCTGGGTCAAAGCCCATCACCAGGACATGTCCTCCCAGCCCATTTCTAGTCACTGCATCATTCCAGGCTGTAACAGTTGCAAAGGCAACTGGATTTTGCCTCCTCTGCGCTGGCAGGCAGTGGTTTGCCCCATTGTACGTCTCAAACTTCCACTTCACCTAGGAAGCTGATAATGAACACCAAAAATTACAACACAAGGGATCCCAGGAGGGCTACTTACCCTTTCCTCAGGAGGTCAAACACTGCAAGGAAAGGAAATCAAACCATCAATGAATCAGAAAGAGGAGACTGGGCTTATTCGGTTTTTAGCACCTACAAACCCACATCTATTCCCATACCTGCCAAATCAATTTATCTCCACTCGTTTCTCTTCTCTCCCCCATGATAAAGAGACCAGAAGATGCAAAAAGAAAATACTCATCTCTTCAGCACAAAGACAAATATCCCCACTTCCCGCCAGCTCCACATGGGGAGACAGCGGGTGCTAATTTATCAGCCACGTTTCTGCTGCTCCTGGTGTCAGCCCTTGCTGATTTGAGCCCTGTCTTATTCAGTACCTTCAGGGAGGGTGTTTGCTGTGATATTTCTGCTCAATTGCTGATACCGAACGCGATGCTGTAAGAACATGTTGCTCCATTTCTGCTGTGTCAATCAGCAGCACAGCTACACGGCTGCCAGAGGTAAACGCTCCCTGGCAGGAGCACACGAGGTTTTGTGTCTGATTAGAGAGTTTGTGGAAATGTGTTTTTCTGATCCTGCCTCTGACCTGTTCTGCAAACAGGAGAAGGATCTGCCTTTATCTCCTTGTAGGAGAGCTCTTTCTTCATTAATTACTAAGGGATTTCTTGCACCTCCCCAAAGCACCAGGCAGCCCTGCTTGCAGCTGGGATGTTGGACCAGCTGAAGGTACCAACACAAGCCAGCCTGCACTGTCTCATCTTGCTGTCCAAGCTGAAGAAGCTGCAGCTTGAGGCAGCGTTTCATTATTTGATCACCTTGTGCCATTGCCAGTTGCTCAGTCTCAATCAGCACCCTCCATCCCCTGCTTTCTCCCCAGTGGGCACGCAGCAGAGCCTTCATTGCTGTGACTAATGGCAGCAGTAACAGCAAAGAGCAAACTCCACTTCTGCAGCTTTGCTTCATAGTGAGGGGCATTTTTGGAAGGAGAAAGGTGCAGTTATCATCGGCTGGGTCAGCAGTAGGAGGGAGGACACCCACTTGCAGAAGGCTCAATCCTGAGCAGCGCACAGTACCCACAGCTTCCCCTTGCTGCTGAGGGAACGGCCAGGGCAGAGGCGATGGGGCATGGACAACATGGACACAGCCACCATTCACTGCCCAGGGCAACCTCCCCAGGACCCCCACAGGTCCAAGAGATTTCCCAGCTGTCCTGCTGCTATTGCTGCCATTTCTGGGACCATTACCTTGCTCCACAGGGAGAGCTTGTTCGTTTGCTTGCTTTTCCTTTTCACAGTTTTTTCCTCATGCATTTATTTTCATTCAACAACAACAGCAGCAGCTTAGTAGCTCATCTCTCCCCTCCTCTCCATCCCCAGGAGTTCAGGCCTTTAATCGATGACCTCAGCTGCCCTCCCCACCACTCGTGCATCTGCCTTGGCTGCCGCTCTGCGATGCTGCCAGAGAGTCGCTGGGGCTTCAGCCGAAAGGGAGAAGTGGCCTTTCAAAGTCAAAGAGCTTCATCTGCTAGGCTTTCACAGGCAGCTTCAAAAGTGGCCCATAATTATTTCATGAGCAGCAGCCTTTGAGCCTGTCTCCTCAGGAAATGTTCTGGGGAAGCAGAGATGTAATAGGGTCAGACATCCCTCTGCTCAGGCCAATCTCAGAGGCTATCTCAGTGCCTTCTGGGCCTGTCCCTCCAGGTTTTGCCCAAATGGGGGTTAAGCTGTGGCTGGCATTTCCAAGGTTTGGGGGAGAGGAAGGCAAAAATGGGTGGAAATTCCTCACCCTCTGCATAAAGGCTTGGTGAGCTACGGCCTCCCATCTGAGCACCCCACGGCAGGGGCTGGGCTCAGAGGCCAAAGGCAGGAGTGCTTCTGAGGAGGTCCCAAGGCTCAGCAGGGTTGACTACCCAGGGGACTACCAGTTGACTACCTCAGGGGAGCCCAGAGACATTGACTATGTCTCTGTGGGGGGCACAGGGAACACCCTGAGACAAGACTTCTCTCCAGGGTCACTACCACTATCCACAGCCTACACAGGGAGGCTGGAGAGACCAGCCTCTTAGCAGGACAAGAAACCATCCTGCACCCTTCCCTTCTCTCCTGATTCTAGGACCAGAACCAACAGATACACAGGGGAGGGCAGAGCCACTGTCATGTCTTTTTAGTGTCCCCATGGCAAGGAGATGTGTGGAGCTGTACTGAGACTCAGATACTGGAACAGGCTGCCCAGGGAGGTGGCTGAGTCACCACCGCTGGATGTGTTTAAGGGGCGTTTAGATGTGGTGTTGGGGGATGTGGTTTAGGGAAGAACTTTGTAGAGTAGAGTTGATGGTTGGACTCAATGATCCCAAGGGTCTTTTCCAACCTGAATGATTCTGTGATTCTATGAGACACCAGCCTGTCTCACCCTACTGCAAGGGGCCCTTCCATCCCAGCTGCCTTCACAGCGTTTAACTTCTCAGAAGAAATAAGTCTGCTGAAGTTGGTACAAGTTTCCTCCTGGTATTGACCTCAAGCCCTGGTATGTGTTACTTGCATCACTAGGTCTAAGCTCAGATGTTCTGTTAGTGTACGTGACTCACATACCCATGTACAAGTTGTCCTCCGCAGGATCATCAAGGACCTGTAATTGATAACAGAGAGATAAGGGGAGAGGGGAAAAAAATGGAAAAACAGCAGGAAAAAAAGAAGGTATTTTAAATCAGGTAACATTTTACCGCTCCCTGTACACTGTGTGGAGCTGCAGAGCATGGAGAACGACTCAGGCTAACACTTATTCCAGTAGAGAGAGGGCCTTTGAAGGACAGAGATTTTCCTCTCTCCAGAAAAACCTGTATTTGGAGAACCAGCCCACCAATAAAGGCACTGCTTCTCCTCCACTGACCTCAGCCAGCACTGAACATGGCACCGAGGCCTCGCACTTGTGCACCTTCCCAGACTTGTCTACACCCAAGTTCCTCTGGTCAAAGGTTGCTGTTATTTCTACCAGTGCAGGCAGCAGCCTTCTCCTGGGCACCAGCCCAAGGCCCAGGATCAGCACGTCATTTTGTCACACAATTCATAGAATCACAGACTAGTTTGGGTTCAAAGGGACCTTTAAAGATCATCTTGTCTGCACCCCTGCAGTCAGCAGGGACAACTTCAACTAGAGCAGGTTGCTCAGAGCTCCGTCCAACCTGACCTATTGGTATGATCTTGCTTGGAATCAGCAGCCTAAATTTCTGAACAACTATTTTAAACCAATTTGGCTGAAGTAGGAGCAGTTGAAGAATGATCCTTTCGTTACAAGACAAACCAGCCTAGGGTGGAGAAGCAGCTCACCTCTATCAGCTTAACAATGTTGACATGGTCCAGCTTCTTTAAGATGGCTATTTCCTGATAGACTCTGTCCAGTGGTGCCATGGGTTTTGGCTGTTCTCCGGAGGATGCTTTCGACCCTCTGGGAGGAGGCCGACCTGCAATCGTGATAACAGAGTGAAGAAAAACTCATTTTTCAGCAGTGCCTGGCATGCAGGAGAGAGCAGCCACTGGCCCCTCTGCAGAATACCTCCAGCTATTCTGGAAGATCTCATCACCTTCTTATCAGCTCAAAGCATTACAGCCTCCACCCAAAACTGAGATTTCCAAGCTCCACTCAGACCAGCTCCTCCCAGCTTCCCAGCCTGGCCTGTTTGCCAGGCCCCAAGGCCCTGCCACTGGAGCAAGGTGCTATCTAAGGGGGTGGAAGAGCCCCTGTGAGGAAGGGGTCCTACCCTCCTAAACTTCCAGCACCTAATTAGGTTTCATAGGTGAACATGGAAGAGTCAGCACTTTAAAGTGACTCAGCCAATCAAAGCCAGGAACCTAATTACCAAGTGCGTTGAATTTCCCTCTGGTTGTACCGGCCCTCCCACTACCCACTGCATTTTAACCAGCCCCCAGCTACTTGGGTAGCTTCCAAATGAGGCCAAGTTCTGCAGTCCCTGCAGACAACATTTCTACAGGGAGGCTGGCCTGGCTGAGGACAACAGGCAGACCTCTAAACGCAAGATACCCACGTGGAAATCCATACTGCTTCAAGAGCTTCTTTTTGGAGAGGACTTTCATAGCCTGAAGGAAGAAGAAAAAGCAGTATTAAAACTGAACAAGAGCCAAAAAGCTCATTGCTGTGACCCGGGGCTATGCTGGGCATCAGAGACTGGCTCAGGTCTGCTCCTTGACCTAAAGAAGAAGTCCCCTGGTTAGCGGTGGCCACAACAGATACACACAGACGCTCACCCAGGCTCTCCTAAAGGCTGACCATTGGCTTCATTTATCTTTTTCCCATGAAAAAATAAATGGGTTTGATTTATTTTAAACTGGACAAAGAAAAAGGAGCCCAATTTCTGCATTTGGGGCAGGAGCTTGAGAGAAGCGGTTGGTTCCTCTGGCTGATCTTTATGCACTTGGTTTGGATGATGCTATGGCCATCCTGCAAGTCAGAACCACTTCCAGGCTGCTCCCCCTTTGTGTTGCCAGAGGATCTAGGATGGAAAAGAGCTGGAGTTTCACAGCCATACCACTAACACCCTTTCAACCTACATCACAGTCCTGGGACAGGGTGAGGACACAGCCCTCCCACCAGCTCTGCACCACCTGGGGAAGCCTTTTGTATACTCAGGGACTATTTTTGACCCATAAACCTCTTCCATGCTGCCAGAGCAATAGAGAGGACGTGCCGCGTGATCCAGCACCATGCCCAAGACCATGAGTGAGATACTTTGCAGGCACCCACCCCTGCCTCATCAGAAAATGGTGGAACCAGCTCTGTGCAGGAGCATGGACAAGGCACAGGGAGGGCAGCGCATTCTTCCCAACGGCTTCCTTCCCTTCTCATACCCGACCATTTGCTGCACCGTTGCAAATCTGGGCAGCTGAGGTGTGGGACGGGGTCAGGGTAATTTTCTCTGCCATCCAACTGGCATTAGCATAATGGCAAAAGGCAATCGGAATTTAATAAACGGTCTCTGTGCCTCCATCTGCTCTCTGCATTAATAACCTTTCCGAGGGCCACTCAAACAGCCCTGAGTGGCCCATCAGATAAATATTTCATGAGAAACCAGCTCATGGTACAATTTGCTTAGCAAAACAGGCTATGCCCCCAGGAGCCAGGACAGTCACTCCCTCCTTCCCCTAGCATGGGCAGTTACTCCTGTTAATTAAGCATCCAAATCTGTAATTCACACTGGAGTGACCCCTGCAAAATACAATTAACCAAGGACTCCCACAGGACACAAATGCCAAGGAATTTTACATTAATACCATGGAGGCGGGTTCTACACACTACCTGTTTCTAACACACACCAGGAACAAGTCACCAAAACCATGTCGGCGAGCTCCATCCCAAGCTGTTTCTCCCGGTAGCCCCAGGATCCCCACCTCCCATCAGTGCTCCCGCTGCAGCCAGGTTCATGGCTCGCTGAAAGGATTGTTCTTTTTGGTGCTGATCCAGTGACATCCTCTGGATTTGCACCCGTGTAATTGAGAAGAGACACCGTGTAGTTCTCAATCCTGCCTGACAGCTCCCAAGCCAACTGTTGGAAATGACGGTGTTGAGGGACAGACTCAGAAGTGCTTATCTTTTACTCGGCACAGCGCTGTGTCCAATACAGACAGCCAAGTGATTCATGGTCTGCTGAAAGAGGATCTGAGATGTGCACAACCACCTCCAAGGATGGCCAGGACCAAGCCTGGAGGACTTCCCACGCTCCTCACTTTTATCTCTCCATAATGAAAATTTATGGGAAAAATCAAAGGAATTCATACAACTATTTTTCTTTTAACCAGTGCCACAGGCCAGGAGGAGAAGGCTCCTCTTGCACCAATCCCACCTTGAGTCCTTTCTGCCTTCTGGCTAGCAGCTTTAAAAAAAAAAAAAGAACTAGAAGATGCATTTTGCTGCTGAAAGCTCCCAAGCTGCATCAATGCTTGAGGAATCCAGCCTGAGGAACTGAACCATCACCACCTGCATCAGGCTTGTCCTTCCTGGGGCAGGCTCTGGGGAAAGGCTGGAGGGAACAGGAAAGTACAGAGAGCAGCGATGACAAGAATTGCTCTCTGGGACAGAAATGGAGGGAAAGAGAGCTACAGCTGTCACTCAAATTCCCTGAAGGTTGCTACGAGGGACAATGGAGAGATGAGTGGGGGTTAATGTATCACAGAATCATAGAATAGTTTAGGTTGGAAAAGACCTTTCAGACCATCGAGTCCAACTGTTAACCCAGTGCTGCCAGGGCACCACTAACCCATGTCCCTCAGCACCACATCTACACGGCTTGGAAACCCCTCCAGGGATGGTGACTCCACCACTGCCCAGAGCAGCCTGGGACAGCCCTCAACAGCCCTTTCAGGGAAAAAATTGTTCCTCATGTCCAACCTAAACCTCCCCTGGCGCAACTTCAGGCCATTTGCTCTTGTCCTATCACTTGTTCCTTGGCAGAAGAGACTTCTCAAAGCCAAAGGAGGCTTCAACATCCTTTCAGGGAGTTGTCAAGAGGGAGAAGGTCTCCCCTGAGCCTCCTTTTCTCCAGGCTCAACACCCCCAGGTCCCTCAGCTGCTCCTCATCACACTTGTGCTCTAGACCCTTCACCAGCTTCATTACCCTTCTCTGGACACGCTCCAGCCCCTCAACATCCTTCTTGGAGTGAGGGGCCAAAAACTGAACCCAGGATTCAGGGTGTGGCCTCACCAGTGCCAAGTCCAGGAGGATGATCCCTGCCCTAGTCCTGCTGGCCACACTAGTGCTGATACACCATGGCAGGTGAGCTGACTGTAAGTCACTTCTACTGCCATGGAAGAAGCACCAGGAGATGCTTACACCAACCTCAAAGCACTGGTATCTGCTACTACACGAGCAGGGCTGGATCAGAATGGAGGACCTGTCCCACTGCACTTTCAAACGCAAACAGGGGGATGAAACACAAACTTCATCACACAACGGGCCAGAGCCACTTCATTATCCCAAGAGCCGAGACGAGAGCACGCGGCAGCGAAGCCTCCTTTAACTACGGCACGAGCTGGCAGGGCAGGGCTTCCTCGCTGAATTGTAGCTGCACATAGTGGCAGCAACACAGGGATGCTTCAGCAAACCTCTCCTTCCGGGCTTACATGCATGAAAGAGCCAGAGACATTTGTACTCGCAGGCAGAGCTAATTACCCAGATAATGCCTTTCTGATAAAGAACCAGCTCAGAGCCAAGCCGAGGGATTTTCCCTTCGCACTGGCAAGCATTGCTTCAGCTTCCTCAGGAACAGAGGAAGCCAGAGGAGATTTCCTCCACTCATGCCCTTGCACCCACCTTCCTTCTGACTATTCACACAGGGACACATGTCCTGACATTTTGCTTTGAGAGGCAGCGGGAACCATCTGCTTTCCTTTGATGTCCATACACCGTTGAAGTTTCCTGCACCCCTGCTTAGCCACCTTGCAGCTGGAAGCCCCTGGGAAGCTGCTTTGTGGGGATACCGGAGGGAAAGGAGATCCCAGGTTTACAGAGGAGGGATGCCCGGGACACAGCAGCTTTCACAACAGAGAAACTTCGAGCCCACATCCTGCTCCTGGTAATGACAACAGCAAAATAGCCATTACTTGGGGAGGGAAAGGTGATAAAATGGATTGAGCCAAGGGGAATTATCATCTGTTCCCTGTGATGCTCTCACAGCACTCAGGATGTCATTCGGTTTGCTAACAGAGACTTGCATTGCAAGGGCAGAAGACCTGTGCGTGTTCCCTACCTGCAGCTCTCAGCTCAACAAGGCCAAGTGCAAGGTCCTGCACCTGGGCTGGGGCAATCCCTGGTATCAGCACAGGCTTGGAAGAAGGGCTGGAGAGCAGCCCTGCAGAGAAGGACCTGGGGGTGCTGGGGGTGAGGAGCTGGAGCTGAGCCGGCCCCGAGCGCTCCCAGCCCAGCAGCCAACATCCTCCTGGGCTGCATCCCCAGCAGCGTGGGCAGCAGGGCAGGGAGGGGATCCTGCCCCTCTGCTGCGCTCTGGGAGACCCCCCTGCAGTGCTGGGGCAGCTCTGGAGTCCTCAGCACAGCAGAGACATGGACCTGGTGGAGCGGGGCCAGAGGAGGCCCCAGCAAGGATGGGAGGGTGGAACCCTCTGCTGGGAGGCCAGGCTGGGAGAGTTGGGCTTGTTCAGCCTGGAGAGGAGAAGGCTCCAGGGAGACCTTCATGGGGCCTTTCAGGACTATAAGGGGTCAATCAGAAAGACGGTGACAGACATTTTAGCAGGGATTGATGTGACAGGCCAAGGGGTGATGGTTTTAAATGTAAAGAGGGAGATTTAGACTAGAGAGAAGGAAGAAATGTTTTCCAGTGAGGGTGGTGAGAGCCTGGCACAGGTTGCCCAGAGAGGTGGTCGCTGCCCCATCCCTGGAACCATTGCAGGTGAGGTTGGCCGGGGCTCTGAGCAACCTGCTCTAGTCGCAGATGTCCCTGCCCCCTGCACAGGGGTTGGGCAAGATGAGCCTGAAAGGTCCCTTCCCACCCAAACCATTCTGTGATGCTATGATAAACCAGAGATCGTTTCCCTGGTCCCCTCTGCACTGGAGGGCAGCTGGCAGCAGGTCAGTAGCTGTTACATGAGCAAGAGGATGAGAAACACGGGAGCTGCACTTTCCATTCCTGCCTGGGTGGCAACCAAAGAGGATCCTCCAGGGCTAGAAAGTTCAAGGCTTGCTGCTGGCCACCCTTCCCTCAGCAGCTGCACTTTGTTTAGCTGTCTCTTTTCAAAAACTTGGAAGAATTTCTCCCACCGTTGAGAGCTGGCAGCAAACAGCCCTGCATGCAAAGGTTGTTAGGTACAAGCAGAGGCAGAGAGCATGATCACACAAATCTCGTTTCTTAGGAAACCAGATTAAAAAAGAAAAAAAAAAAAGCCCACTGACAACCTACACAATGCTACCACTTTTGTCCAGAAGTGGCACAACAAATGTCCATCATAACCACTTCTCTTTGCAAGCTGATTTAGAGATTGAAAATAGGCAGGAGACACAACCCAAGGCATCACGGAATCAAATTCTGTCAGCAAAATGACTCCAAACTAGATCTCCGCTTGGACACGTTTGCCTTTGCTTTTTATTTGCTGCTTTTTCACAGAGCTTGGCTTTTCTTCTGTCTGTTCCCCTAGTCACTGTCAGAGTGCCATCTCCTGCAAAGTGAGACACTGAAACCTCTCCAGCTGTAGAGGCTTCCTTGGCAGAGCCCCACGAACGCTGCTGCAGCAGCTTCACGTGCCCCAGCAGCAGCAGTGGTGGGGACCTCTGCTCTGGGAGCCGGCTCCGCATCCCGACGGCATCTCCTCCTTGGAGGGAGCTCTGGGTCACATACTTGGTGCTGAAAGTTCAATTCCCTTGGGCTAATGCGTTCCCTGCGTCCACCGATGTACGTCAGCACACCCTCCCAGCCCTCCGCAGCACTACAGTTGTTCCCAGCAACGAAGGATAAAGCTCTTGGAAGCACTCGCTCATCTTTAATGGAAGGTAAAAAAAAACCCCACAAAGTAAATAAAAATACAACCCACTTACATTTTTCCCAAATGCAGTGATCAGCCTTTTTTTCTTGAAAGTTTTTCCCAATCCTAAGCCAGATCCAAAACTCGTTAAAGCACCAGAAATCTGTCCTTTTGCTTTGAGAGGAGCTCGATACAGTTCCTGGGACTGATAACTGCTGCCTTTACCAAGGAGCTAGCAAAGCGCGCCAGCCCTCAGCGAGAATCAGGACTCACACTCCCAATTATACTCCAAAATAAAAATTACCTGCTTTTATTCACGTTTTACTCCTTCTTGCTGCAGCTTAAAGAAAAACAGCATGCAGCAACACCCTGGCCTCGTGAAGGGGTTAATAGGGGCTGCTCACCAAGGGCTGATTTCCTACAATTACCTGTTACCGCTTTTTACTACGGGGACAAAACCAACCCTCCAGAGCTGAATTTGGGGAAAAACAGAGACACGGAAAAGGCTCTCCCTGACTGTCAGAACTGCAATTGCTTCTACAGATTGCTGCTAACAGGCAGGTGCATTAGGTACCCCGGGGGGTCGGGGTGCATCGCTGCCCCCCAGCCTGGGACCCAGCGATAAGCAGAGCAGCGTGGAAGTTCAGGGAGCGCTGGGCGAGCGCGTGGGTCAGGCACAGCGGCAGGCGTGGGGAGCTGAGCAGCCGTCAGCCAGTTGTGCAATTGGCTGCTATTTCTCTGAAGCTTCAAAAGGTCTGTCAGCTCCCTGGCTGTTATAGCAGGCTGAAAAAGCAGAGGTCTCTCTGTCATGGCTTGTCCCCCTGGAAAATACAAGTATGGGCACCTGGGAGAATTAGGGGTCACACACAGCTGGGGAAAGGGAAAGCTCCTGCTGCCCCAGGGTGGTGAGCACATCAAACAGATCTTAGCTTCACAGCCTCTCAGCAGTGTAGCCATCTGATCTGCCCTTTCCTCTCTCATACACTGACATGTCCTGCAATAAACACAGGCAGACACAGCCGATGCTCTCGCTCTGGTCCCATCACTCCGTATCTCTCTACACACCTCCCACGATCAGCTCCGCAGCCCCAGGGTCACTCTGGAGACCTGGTTCAGACCCTGCCTCAACCTCCACAACAGGAGGACTGGGGTGAACCAAGGACTGTGTCCCTGCGATGCTGCCAGGGCTCTGTGCACCCCGTTCCTCTCTGGGTAACGAGGTTGTGGAAGTGTCTGGGTGTGGGAGCCACTCCCAGGCTGAAGTAGCTTTAAAGCATTTGCTTAGATTAGAGAAAGAAATGGAGATTAAGTGAGGATTAACTGACACATACCAGGTTAACCTGGATGCAGGCTTTCACTTTTGGCTTTGATTTGACCAGCTAAATCTACATCCCTGGTGTTAATCTACAGGTTACACGGAGGAGAACGCAGCAGACCGTGGTAACCTAACCCCATCCCTCCCCGCCGAGCTGTGCCAACCACCCTGCCCACCCCAGGATTCCCACAGCAAAAGGGTTTTGACAAAATGTAAAGATTACAGTTTTCAAAGCAAAAATATTTTCTGCTGCAAGTGAACGCAATGTGATGCGTTTGCCCTCGGTGCCGCTGGCCCCGGTGCTGCCCCTGCGCTGGCAGGACAGGTGGGTTGGGGAAGCCAGGGCTGGCACCATCAATTCTGCAGGACAAAACCGTCCTGTGCAGGACACGGAGGGAGAACTCGGAGGGGAGCAGAGAAAGAGCCTTCGGAAACAGCAACCACTGGGGTACGGCGGGTGAGTCAGCTTGGAAAGGGCAGGAGATGGAAAGAATTGTGGTTCCTTTGCTTGGCCAGCTCCAGGCACCTTGTCCAGATTTTTGTCTCATCTCTTCCATCCCTCCTTTCAAGACATTTCTCCTGCAATTTCATGCCTGCTGGAAGCACGGAAAGGCTATCGGATGCTAACAGACATACAACTCCCACAGGATCCCTCCAACCCAGCACGTCACTCATAAATCCAGGAATTGGGGAGGAAAAGCTAGCTGGGGAGTAGTGGGGAATGAGCACGCTTTACATCTTACTCCTCTCTGTACCAAGACCAACATCTCTGTGCACCGGGACAAGGAGCAGCACAAGAGTCTGCCCGGGTGCTCTGATGGGTCCGTTCTCACCCACGTGAGGCCACTCCACCGCGGCAGCAAAAGCAGGACGCTCTCACCAAGCACAGCACGGAGCAGGGGCTGAAGCACAGGGCTGTGTGGAGGGCAGTGGGGTTCGGGGTCACCAGCACTAGAGCCACCCAGCTCTGCTCAGCAGATACCTGCCCTGGGATCCACCAGAAGCTGCTGGAAGCTGTCTGCACAAGCCTTCAGGCACAGCCACACACAGCCGACAGTTTTCCTTTTGCTAGCCGCCCAGCTCCTGCTCTCAGCCTGAACAAAATGTGCCACGGGGCAAGCGCAGGGACACGAGCGCATCTGCAGACAGGTTTTGCAGGAATCCCAGCTGGGATGCTAAGGATTCCCCTGCCTCTGAAAGGGGAGGGACAGAGAAGGAGCCTTCAGCATAAGCAGTCTTTTTTATTCAAAACCCTCTAAATTCCAGCTTTAGCTCAGCAAAGGATTTAAAAGCCAAGGGTTGCTTTATGCCCTGCACCCTACAGCTCACGGGCAGACAGCAAGGTCCTGTTCGGTGTTTGGGGACACATCCTACCGGGGGGAAGATGCAGGGGAGCCTGGCACTGCCCAGCCGGCCACGCTGTTCTGCATCTTTCTGATAAACACCCACGTTTCCTTACAAAACACGCCTGCTCCTTCCAGGCCCATCTTCCAATGCACAGCAGGTGCTGAATACCACCACCCACATGCCTCTAATTTCAGGTGACCTGCTTCATAGCTAGAAAATGTCAAGATAAATCAGCAATCCGCTTCTGCAGCCCGCCTCTGAGATCCCTGTCTGTTATGTAAGGCAGCCCACCCGATTTCCCTCCCGTTCGGCACCGCACACCAGCAGGCAGCAGCTCCGAGCCCAGCGGGAGGGTTCAATTCCTTGCACGTTACCTGAATCAGAAATTTCTATGCTAAGAGCAGTGAGGCAGAGAGGATCGAGCGCTCAGGTGGCAAAGGGGAGCGAGGAGCAGTGAGGAGCAGAGGAGAGAGACACTCACGTAATACTTGTCATCATTCTCATTGTAGGCCAGCTTCACAACACCGTAGGAACCCTAAAAATGAACACAAATAGCAGAGTCAGTTCAGCAGCTCCATCTCGTCTCCTTGCTGCTCAAGGCTGGTAAACCATGACCCTACAGAGGGACAAAGAAACCCCTTCAAGGCGCCAGGCCATGCCCGCCCCTGAGCAAAGTCTGCAGGTGATGTGACCCCACCGCGAGGTCGGATGTTTCGGCAGCTCTGTTGGAGCCATGGGCGTTTGAGGATTAACAATGTCTGGGGGAGTGGAGTGTGAGCCCATCACCTCCTGCCCTGAGCCAAAGCCACGGTGTCTGGCTTAACTCAAATGTCAGTGAGGAGCAGAGAGAGTCATGTTCAAGAAGATTTTTTTTTTCCAAGTTTGGAAATTCTGCATGAACACTTTCCCTGCGCTTCTGCACAAGACCATTTTCAGCACAGAACCTCTCCACCTTTTGACAGCAAATGGACGTCAGGGAGGACCAGCTGCCTGCTTTCTACCAACAGCATGTTGCCCAGGCAGATGCAGACCTGGATTGCTGCTGTGGCCACAGCCCCAGTGACAGCCTGAAGCAAAACTCCATCCAAATCACTGTTTCTTGGCAGTTCTGCATCAACACTATACATTTTATGCAATCAAGACATGACACCATGGGTAGGTATCGTCCCTGACAGATGCCTGCTCAATAAACGAGTGGAATGAACGCTACAGCCTTCAAAACATTTGTCTTGATTTCATTGAGAGCTGGAATGAAGGTCCTGGTCTCAGAGGAGACCTTCAAGTCGTCTGGCTGATTCAGAAGCACAGCAGGTCCAGCAGACCCTCTACCAACCTCAGGGTGCCTATCTGCTTGCTGTGACCTGCAAGGAAGGAGAAGGCAGGGGCAAATCCACCAGAGAGAAGGCCTCACACTCTCCTGAAATCATACTTAAGCCAATGACAAAAGCCATACATAAGTGGGTCTGAAGCTGGGAGTTGCAGATGACATCTGCTGTACCACCAGCAGTGGTACTTCCAGCCCTGCCTGCCAGCAGCCAAGCACACAGCCCGCTGCAGACGCTACAAGAGCCTCTTCCCACAGCCTGGGCATCTCACTTGGGAGGAGTTGGGGCTAAGGAAGCGTTTGATGGAGGTCTCTGCAGGTCAGGGTGCAGTCCCCTCTGACTGCAGTCTTCTGACTGCAAAGGTAGGCACAGCTTCCAGACAGCACCGTTGCTCGGGGACCCATCTGCAGTGGTGGCAGATGTCCAAATGTGCAGGTGTCTGAATTGCTCACCAGCCTGGACCTTTAAATAACTTTAGAGGAATCTCTTCTGAATCATTCTGCAACTTCTAAGCATGAGGTAGAATTAAACTAGTATTTCATTCATGGACATAAACTTAAACTAGTCCTGATGGGGACCAACCCCCTGCCCTGATCTTCTGGGGTGTTTTTTTTCCTTTGTTGGGCTGCATCAATGCATCAAAGGCTTTTAGCATTAATTTGGCAAGCAGACACCCTGGAAAGGAGCCAGCTTAACCACCTTCAGAGGGAAGAGCCATAAATTTAGATTTCAGAGGAAGTAGCTCCACTTTGACCTTGAACAAAACTTGCTCAAACTAAAAATAAACAAACCCCCCCCAGAAAAACACAAGCTACAAGGAGTCCTGGCCAGGAAGATCCCTCGGGCTGGTACAGTCTTTCCCCCCGTGCTCATGTGTGTGAGTGCAGGTTGCTTGGGACCAGCACCAGCTCTGAGAACATACCTTGCCTATTTCGCTCTGCAGCTTGTACTGGTTTAATTGCACGCAGTCCTGCGGATCAAAAGGAGAACATCATTAGAGTATTGGTAAAAGGAACAGGCTGTTTGAATCAGTACCAAGTAGAGGCAGTGTGTTGAATAACAAAAGAATAAACCAGTGAAAATAAGATTTATGTTACACTACAAGCATTGTTTTTTTTTGACAGCCCAGGATAAAGCAGTTATAGGTTGAATTCTGACTCTGGCTGTGCTGGTGTAACACCGGAGGCCCCTCCACCCCAATTGCCCAGCATGGCTCCAGGTTGAGCTCGGTGAGCCTGACAGCAGCCTCTGACCTCTTTACATTAACCATTAGGAAGAAGTTCTTTACTGAAAGAGTAATTAGGCATTGGAACAGGCTACCCAGGGAAGTGGTGGAGTCACCATCCCTGGAGAGGTTAAAAAAAAAGTAGATGTAGCACTTCAGGACATGGTCTAGTGGCCAGGGAGATGCTGGGATGAAGGTTGGACGTGATGATCCTAGAGGTCTTTTCCAACTTAAATGATTCTCTGATTCTGCATTGGACTGTGTGCAACACCAAGCAGAAAAACACCCATGTCCAGCTCCACAGGGCTCTCACGGCCAGGCAGCTCCCAGCACCCAGGCACCCACACCAGCCTCAGGGTCACAGCATGAGCCTGTGCCCTTCACAACATCAGCCTGGCAAAGACACGGACACTCTGTGGGGTTGTGGCTGCACCCAGAGGAACCCTCACCTGGACTGTGGGCAGCAGCAACACCTCCACAGCTCGTTTCACTTGGAGCTGATCCATGCACCCTCAATAATTAGAAGAAGAAAATCCCAGATGCTGCAGAAGCCCAGGGAGCTCAAGACCACGAGCTCAGGGTGAGCAGCATGCCCTGCCCACACCAAGCTCTCCATGCAGCTGCTGATGGAACACTTCTCCAAACAGCCTTTTTGAACACAGGATTTCTTCCCAAGATTGCCAAGCACTAAAGCAGGCTGGAAATTCACTTCCAGCCTCTGCAGCACCGGGCATTTCTTTGGGAACAAAGCTGCTATAAAACACACAGCCAGGTAGACCAGCCTTTTCATAAATCTCAAAATAGCCCTGCAACCTACAGGAGCAGCGCCAGGCCAGCAAAGCAGTGCCAGATGCCTTCAATCTCAATCCATTTGTAAGAACAAGGCTGTCAGAGCCCCGGCCCCGTGCAGCATCCTCACCAAAAACCACACTCTGCCTCTCAGGGTACATTACAGCACGGACGTAGTAGATGATAATTTTGACTTTTCCCCATCACCAATCAGAAAACACTCCTAATGCAAACAATCATCACAGCGAAGGAGAATAAAGGAATGGGGAACTGATGAGTTTTTAAGCTTGCAAGCAGTGGCTTGTCAGGAACACAAGGAATGATTCAAATCTTGATTGTGTTTCCAGTGAAGGAAGTTTTTTCCACCACTGTGACAGGGAAGAGCCAACTGTGGGTAACGGGGCCACAGACAAGCATTAACCCTGCCGCTAGCAAAGCAAGTGTGTTTCCAAAGGCAAAAACCCACCCACCAGAATGAGGAGCAACAAGAGAGGAAAGACCATGACCCAGGAAAAGCCAAGAGGTAAAGCACAAGGCCGCTGATACACATGGAGAAGAAAAACCCCACTGAATCTTGTTGGAAGGACTCCCCTCGCCAAGGGAAGGGGCAGCACGCAGGAACCCAGGGCACGGACACGTGAAGGACAAAGTCCCCTGCAAACACCGTGTCAGCAGATTCACTTCCCAGCGCCAGGCTGTGCTTTGCATCGTGGCAATTGAAACAAATGAAGCAGGAACGGGTTTGGGTTGATGCCTCCTGCACTGGGTTTCCCCGTGCTTGGCTTTGCAGCCCTCGCCTTGTCCTGTGCTGAGAGATGGGGAAACGCACACCAGAGCAGCTGAGACAGGCAGGAGAAGTGACCACCCCTCTGAGAAAGCCTCCAGCCACCACAGCATTGCCTGCTCTTCAAACCAGCAAACCTGCCATGACCTGGTCCTGCCATCAGGCCACCTCCCCCGAGTAGGGATTACTCGCATGAGTAAATACAGCCCTTTACATGTAGCCATAGACATTTTGGTCTGCACTCAGAACCTTGTTTCAAGCCACAGTGGCATCTCTAAAGCACCAAGCTTGTTGCTGCTTCTTGCCAGCATGCTGTGGAGGGAGCCATGGCGGCATTTTTTCTCTCCCTCCTGAAGGAGCAGAGTCCTCTGTGCAGGATGTAGTCCACTCAGCTGGACAAACCCCCTTACAGAGCATTTAGTGCAACCAAGGAGGGCCCGTGTCATGTCCTTGTGTCCAAGGCATGATTCCTTTGGCTCTGACCATCTCCTTCCCACCACCCCGCTTACCTCTGGCTAGAAACCACCACTCTTATGCTGACGACCTGAAGCATCTCTCTGGTCTTTCACTGCTGCTAAATGGAGCTCATGAGCAACGTCAGGACAGCTGCTTTTGGGGGATGGCTTTTTGAAAGGGATGGATAAATACTGGGATGGAAAGACGCAGAGAACATCCAAGGGAAAGGTGCTGACAGGGTTTGCAGCACAGCCTCTGAGAGTTTACACCCACTATCACCACATCCCTACCTGGTGCCCACCTCCATTGCTCTCCACACAGATAACTACCGGCGAGAAGCACTATCATCGTAGCTTCTGAGGGGCTTCCAGCACGTGAGCTGAGTGCAGCAAAAATCAAACCAGATTATACGTGTCTTCTACTTTTTTTTTCCATGCAGAAAGACCATAATTCACAGCTCAAGCAACTCCTGCCATGTGTTGCTGCAGACAGGCAGGGTTGTTATGTCATTTGGTTCCCTGCAGGAAGCGGGATAATTGCACTATTCCTTTATCAGCTAGCAACACCTACCCCCGGCCAAGTGTTTCTTCAAGATAACATCGAACAATCCTCTTGATTTCATCACACCAATGTATTTGCAACTGCTGATAAATACCAACAGAGCAAGAACCTTAATGAGACCCTTTAATGAAAAGCTTTCAGCAAATTGAGACCGCTGTGTCTGCACCAGTGTGCAATAGTCGTTCTGCCTTAAAAAAGATGCCCCACTTGTTAACACGCCCAAAGTTCAAGAAAGGGAGGGGAGCAATCAGTGCCGCAGATAATGAAAACTGATCAAAAATCATGAAGCACAGTGAAGTGCAGAAGCCCAATTCCACAAATCCACTGCTGGGTGACAGAAATCCTGAGAAATTGAGAATTGAGCCTTTGCTGTCTCAGGGGACATGGGGATGGGAAGGAAGACTCAGAGCTGGTTTCTAAAGTAAGATATTCCTGAAAACAATCAGACTGCCTCCATGCCTGCATACACAACGGAGAATTTTGCCCCCTAAAAGAAGACAAATTCAAAATAGTTGTGTGTTTCAGCAATCCAGAGATACATTTTAAAGAGAAGCACAGGCAAGAAAATTGGGAACTAAAAGCCAGCAATGAAGACAGCGCTGGTTCAAACTCATCCTGTCTGGAAGGAAGTGAAAGCAGTTCTAAAACCAGACAGAAATAAAATAAAAGCTGGAAAAAGGGCATTAGGGGCAGCAATGAATATAAATTAGAAAGTTGTTCAGGAACAGAGAAGGACACACAGGAAGCCCAGAGCTCATGGAGGTAAGAAAAATAAACAGATTTTTAAACAACATCCAAACCCAAGTGCAGAACTGGAAGCACCAGCACCACAACTGGCTGCTGGCCGGAGCACTGGCCACGGCTGGGCAGAAACCCCAGCACGGAGACGCAGCGCTGCTGTCCGGGCTCACCAAGCCCAGACCCCAGCGCCGGGTGCAGCAGCCCTGGGACATCACAGGGACAGCAGCTGGAAGAGTAAAAAGGGGCTGGGAGCAGTGGGATGAAGGCAGCCCCTTTCCAGCCCCTCTGCAACTGCAGCTTTGGGCCTTTTTCTCTCAAACCTTGCCCTTAGACAAGTTGGAAATGTACCTTTAAATAAAGGTTCATTAATCTAAGGAAAAGAAATTAGCAATGCCTGGGGGGGATTCTTCTTTGAATAAATGTTTTCCAACTATTTCTGATCTTTTCAAGAGAGCTCTAGTTTGAGCACCACAGTAAGACCTCTAAAAGAATTAGTCTGGAAGACTCATGGGGCTGGGAGGTGAAGGAAGCTCTCCAGCCCACGCTGTGTAGGAGCTCGGTCCCCACGGCTGCTCTGGTCCCACCTGGGTTTATCTTTGTGCACAGCACGGAAATCACGATCTTTTGAAGAAAACTGGGCAGCTCCAGAGACTGGAGAAGCGTGAGACCTGGATCACCCCAGTACCAACACACCGCCTCTCTTGACACCAGTTGCTTCAAACCAGTTGGCCAAACACGCAGGAGGCCTACCATAAAGATCTAGAAAGCCAAGGAAAGAAAGGACAAATGCGTCATTTATTTTCCATGCCTCTGGGATAAGCCATGGACACCAAGTGTAGGAAAATCCCCTTTGTCAGCTCGTCCTCCTCCCTGCATGCTGGGGCCAGCGGCAGCACCGAGGCAGGAGAACACACTGGCCTGACTCATGTTCTCCACTCCTGCTAAAGCGCACACAGCCCCAGCCCACCACCACGACGTGTGGGGCCACCCAGGCAGTGGGGAGCTGGAACAGCCTCCTGCTAACCCCAGAGGGTGGAGAGACCATGTGGACAGCAGGGCTAGGAGAACCAGGATGCCAGGGAGCATGTGAAAGAAAGGACAATGCAGCCAGAAAAGACTGGAGAAGAGATGGCATAAAGCAATTAACTGTGTTGGCAGGTCTGGGGAGAAAGCCTGGAAAAAGACATCTTTCATTCTTCTCCTAGCCACCCTCCACCTGAAACTTTTCTTGGCTACCTAGAAACGTTGGTTTGGGATGGCAGAATAAATGAATGTGTCAGGTGAATGTGTCTCTACCCTTATCCTTCTCACAGCACTGTTCCTGATTTTAAATACTTCCATCTTAGTTCCTCCAGTTGCATTTTCTTTAGGTTGGAGAGTCCTACCCCACATAGCTGTTCCTTCAGGAAAGTGTTCTCCACATCATCCGTGTTGCCTTCTCTGTAACTTGGTATTTTCTTTTTGAGATGTAGAGTCCAAAAATGTACACGGTGGTCAAGGTGTAGGTGAATCATGGATTTATACAGTGCAGTAATAATGTTCCTATTTTCATTTCTTTTGTATTATTTCCTAACAGTCTGCCTGTTTCATTTATGACTTTGGAGGACTTTCTGACGGCTGCAGAGTGATAAGCTGATATCTTCCTGAAACCATCCAATATAATACCAAGACTAGTTCCTGCTTCTTGATTGACAACTAAGAATCCAGCATTTTCTGTGTGAAATTAGTCTATTTTTCCTAAGTGGTGGTGGGTGGTGGCTTTGGGAAACTCATAAAGTTGGGTTGTTTCACATCCTCATGGCTGACTGCTCTTTTCTGCCATGAATAACCTGGTGTTTTCAGTCAAGCATCACCTCACTGCTTGCTCACTCAATGTTTGCAGTGCTTATTAAAACAATGAGCAGCATGAGTCCTACTGCAGGCCCTTGAGGACCTCCACTAGTGCCCTCACTCACCTGTGGAAAGTGACTGTTTATTCCTATCTTGTAACTTGAAAACAGATTATTTTTTAAATGTACACCCTTCCCTCTTGTGCTGTTGTTGCTCAGTTTTCATGAGAGTTTCCGATGATGGCTTTGTTAAAAGCTTTTTGGAAATCTAAGTATCGTATCAGGAAGGTCACAGTTATCAGTGTTTGTTTAGCTACTGGAGGTCCTTCAAGAGGGCAACGACTGGTGGCTTCTTTTCAACAAAAACAGGTCTTGTGGCTGCCTCCCCATCATATGCTATCCAGTGCCAGCTAATTCTCTATTCCATTATATTTCCTTCTAATTTTTCTTATCAAACTGTCAGATTTATAACTAGTATTTGCTTATAAATTTGTTAACATACTTCTAAACAACTTCCTTTCAAAGTACCGATTTCTTGGCCTGGTTTCTTCGCAACCTCTTTGGACATGCAAAGATATTTTCAATATGTTTGAAATACGGTCATTCGACTTCTGCACAAGAATATTAGTGATGCAGAGCGTTCAGTCCTTGCCGTGCTCAGTGAACTGTGCTCTTCAGCAATCGCTGCTTGTTCTCAGGGGTCCGTCGCTGGGCTGGTCACAGCCCTGCTGGCAGCAATTCCATTTTCAGAAATCAGTGTTCATCGTCCCCGTATTGTGTCCTAAAGAGTCTGTGGAATTTTCCATCCATAGCTCGTATGGGCAGAAGTACGTCTCTTTTTTGGCAGAAACCGAATCTATTTTGAGGTGGATCCATCCTGTTTGATGGAAGGGGCTGTATCTTTTTAATTTATTCAGTAAATAATAATTTATTCCCCAAGATGCCACGCAGCTCTGCCTCCTTAGTATTCAAACAAGAGCCATGTTCACTGTCATTTCCTTCACAACAGCTGGTGGCAGAATGTGCTTTAGCTGGTAATTTCTTCTGGGTATGACTTAACTATATCTTAGACAAAAGAGCTTGGAATCGTCTTCTCTCCAATTAGCAGGATAGGACAAGAAACCCTTTTGAGTGAAGCAGGTATGTTTGTTGAATCTTAATTTGAAGACTCAAAGTGATTTATATGAATCAACACCTTTGCCTTCAATAACACGGCCCATCAGTAAACACTTTCTTCAGGTTATTTGACAAGTTGTTAGGATATAGGGTGACTCTGCCTTTGGGACTCTGGGGGAGGAGCAGCACCCAGCTAGAACTGGCCTCCATCTTCCAGGGGATTTGCTTCTTAACTGACCACCATTAAGGCTACGTTCGTGTCTCTCATCTATTTCCACAGACACAGTTGCTGTGGCTGCTAGATCAGTCCCTGCCACAGCCTATAAGCTGGCAAAAAAAAGTTCCTGTGAGCACAAATTATTCTTTTTACAAAACATTCTGCATTTCAGAACCATTCAGAATTGGTCATCAGTCGAATCTTCTACATGGGTTTTTTCTGTTCGCCTCACTTTATTTTATAAATTAATTTGTGATTAACAAGCTGCTTTTGCTCCAAGCTCTACTAACTGTAGGAATATTGTCCTTTCTATTTCCCTTGACGCTTTTTATAGCGTATGATCTGGACTTTAAGTTCTACACTTACCTACCATTTCACAAGCACTTTTCCCCCTTCAGGTCCTTCCTTTTCTTAGAAAATGGGTTCTCTGCAATATGCGTTGTTCTCCCTTAGACGCACTTTAGCAGGTAACAAGAAATTTCTCCTTTGTCATTGCTCTCTTGTGTTCTTTTCTTGGGTTTGTAACATACTTTGGAGTCTCAGGGAGTGAAACCCAGATAACATTCAGGTTTTCAGCAATATCCAGAATTGCAATATGCTCACAGGTCACAGAATGTTCTGAAAGATGCCCAGATTTCATCACCAGATGCTCAAAATTAGCTTCTGCAGTGACATCTCTCCTGCCTCTTTAGCAAGATGTCCACTAGCTCCGTGTTGTTTAGCTCCTCTGTTTGTTGCTTCAAACTGCACAAAAATTCAGCAATATCATATTAAAAAGGGCAATAGATATAGACACTAAAAAACCATACTGGTTATCATAGCAACTGCCTCTTGAAATCCAACAAAAGCATCAAGCGCTGCAAATAAATTGATCTGACCCATTTGCCATCTCAAGTTATTCTTATTACATTTGCTTATTACAAACATCGGACTAAATTTGATTTCCTCAAGGATTCCTCTCTCTCTCAGAATGATTGCGGATTTTAAAGATTATCTGTCCTGCAATAAAGCCCTTGCTTTCAAATTATCTCTGCGTGTCACCAAAAAAATACTACCTGCAGAATACTGCCTCATCTAGAAAACTGCTTTTTGGCATGAAACCACCGTTTAATTTCAGTGTGTATGAACAGTCGGGCTCTTCCCGTGGGAATCCACTTGCTGCAGTATGTTGTGATGAGCAAGTCAAGCAGCCAAGTCAAAAAGGTGGTATCAAGATAGAAAAAGACTGACCATTAAGTTTCTGTGTGTGTAATGCTAATTTTACTACATAAATGGACACATATTAGAATAAATATTTTTTTAAGATGAAGAAATCAGTCTTAAAATTACTCGGGAGGTAATTGAACATTTCTGGAACTTAGTTTTGTAATTCAAGTTCACAGCACAGTGGGTGTCCTCACCAGCAGAGTGGTTTGTTCTGGGTAAGCTTTTTGCTTGACTTCACCAGAATTCATTTTAGTTAATGAGCCTGTTTATTTTGAGGAATGTCCTGTCCTGGACAAAGAGATTCTTCAGTATTAGGAAAATACTGGGAAACAGCTCCACTTTTTTTGTCCCAGCCAGCCTTCTGAGTAGTCCTCAGTTTCATTTCGTGAATGAGAAAAACTAAGGTGGCTTTGGGAGTTGGCCCCACCTCAGAGATGTCTTATTAAAGATAACTACAGTACTTACTGTCAATGCTTTATAGACTTCTGGTGGAAACTGCACCTTCTTTGAAGGGCCTGGCTTATCAAATATCAAAAGATCTGAAGTAAAAATGAAGGGCTTCTTTTTCTATTACAGCATAACGCATACACTTTTTTTCCTCCTTACAGAGGGCGAGCAAAGCAAGTTACGCTGATGTATGTTGAAAAAGGGTTGACCTACCCAAGCTTGATCATCCAGTTTCTTCTCTTGCAAATATTAACCTTTGTCTTCTATTCTTTTTTAATATATATATATGTGTATAAGCTTATCCGAGATGGTCAGGACAACACGTTGGTGTAAGTATACAAACAGTCACCGGCCAATCATGCCACCGATACTCTAGTATTTATTCTTCACACAGTCTCTCTTTGTCCTCTCACTTTCATCAAAGCTTTTTCATCCAGGACATGAGGATTAGTCTGAGCAACAGGAAGTCACAATCAAGTAACTTCTTATCTCAGAAGGCTGAGATCAATGTTTGGGATGGCAAATCATTCCAAAGGAGTCATCAAGGGTGGTGTTGTAGCTAGACTGAAAGATAACGGAAATATGCCGTCCAAAGGGTCTAGTAAAAATCAGTTCTTGGGCACAGGCAAGTCCATGGGCAGTGTGGAGTCAGAGATTCAGGACACTTATCAGTGGTGGCTTTGGTAATATGGCTCTAACTAGGGAACTCCCCATCGAAAGCTGCTGGTGCATCTGGGCAGAGATTGCTGGCAGGTAATCCGTGGTGAGCAGCCCAAAGGTGTGTGGTGGCCTCAGGCAGTTCCACCAGCTCAGCAACGGGCTGTCTCTGAGCAGGGGAACACAAATATCCTACAGAATGGAGCAACGGGACTTCCTGAGATTTCTGAGTCTTAGCGTAGCATGGATCATTTCTCTGGGAACACGGTGGCAGGGCTGTGCAGGTGGCACAGAAGACAGCAGCTTCCCTGTGGCTCCCACCGAGCCGTGGGAATAATTAGTTTACCTTTTGTGTGCTCTGGGGGAGATACTTCCCCAAACGTCTGCTGAGAGATGCAGCCAGCTACGGTACTGACCATCCTGCCCTGCTTCTGTGTTGATCATCGGTAACCACTTGCAGAAATATTTAAAAGCAGTAAAATTAATCAGCCCTAGCAAAGCATTTTTATCATTCTTCACAAAAAACATATTTTGCATTGAATCATTCCATGAACTTCTCCAACACAAGTCCTTCTTCATGAACTGCTCTAGTATGGGTCCCTCTCACGGGGTGTACTCCTTCAGGAACAGACTGCTTGAGCAGGGGTCCCTTCTGTGGGATTTAGTCCTCCCAGTGCTGGACTGCTCCAGTGCTGACTTCCCTCAGAGGAAGGGCGCAGTCCTTCCCTTCTCTGGGCGCAGTCACCTGCTCCAGCATGGGGTCCTCCACAGGCTGCAGGTGGGCATCTGCCCCACCACTAACCTCCATGGGCTGCAGGGCTCATCCTGCCATCCCACCATGGGCTGCAGGGGTATCTCTGCTCCAGCACATCTCCCCCCACTCCTTCCTCACTGACCTTGCTGTCCACATGGTTGTTCCTCTCACATCCCCCTCCTCTCCAAAACAAAAGAACTTGCCAAGCAGGTTAAATAATCTATCACTGAGTGGCTTTTATCACTGACTGGCTTGGCCTTGGCCAGAGGCAGGTCCAACTTGGAGCCAGAGGAGCTTCTAGAAGCTTCTCACAGGAACCACCCCATAAGCTCCCTCCCCGTTACCAAAACCCACCAGACACTGAGGCCCTGCCTCCACCTCCTGGCTCTGCTCAGTCTTCCCTGCCCACACGCACGCTCTGCTAATTGCACACAGCAAATGCACGTAACACCTGATCTGCTCGCCAGTTCTCACCCGAGTTCCCTGCAGCGTCTCGCTCAGCCGTACAGCTTGGCTTCGAGCTGTCAGTGCCTCTCACAGCCATGAACACAACCACCTTGCAGCAACCACTCAGCAGCAACTGGTAGGTCATACGCAGGTCGCTGGAGCTGGGCTGCACACTCACTGCCACACACCTAACACTTATTTCTCATTATTCAGTGGCCACCCTCAAACTTTACGCTATAAACAAGCATGTGTCTTCTAACCCTTTTGTTATTCCTTACAGGATACAGACACTGACTCTATAAGCTGGGAAGATGAAGCACAGCTCCTGAGATGACTGCTGCAAGGGCGAGCAGCCACCTCCGAACACGCACAGCCCTCGCCCGGGCTCTGCCCCCTCCCATCGCAGCGACTCCCCATTAAAATGAAGGATGGTTTCCCACGAGCACGGCTCTGTTAAGCATCTGGGCTGCACCAGAGCGTGGCTTTAAAGAGTTCTATTGCAGTGACCATAAAAAACTTCATCAAGAGCTGCTGCAGGAGCAGGGAAATGAAGGGCTCTGCATCTGCGTTTCAAACTAAGCATTTCCTACCCCAAGGCAGTAAGTGTGGCTCCCCAGGATGCAGATGCTGTGGAAGAGGAGGGAGTATTTTGAATTTGCTTGCAGATGGGAACGTGCCAGTCACACTCGACTGCAGTTACTTTGAAACAGATTCCAGGCAAGCCTCACTCCTGGCACAGTCAAAGTACTGCAGGATGGGAGAGCTGGCACACAAGTCACGTTCGCTTCCAAGAACGGGATCCTCTCCCTCCCCGACTCCCTTATTAAAGCATATGGCTGCTGTCAGAGAAGCTGCAGCCTCCACAGCGCGCCTTCCGCAGAAATCTTATCTGCTGGGGATGCCACAACCCATCTCGCAGCTAATGTGACTTGCAAAGCTCCCCGGGGGACAATGGCCGATTTGCTCATGCACAGCACCCATCCCCTCAGAGGGACAAGGGGAAAACACCCATTTTTCAGGGGGGAAACACTAAGCCACACAGATGTTAAGCTCCACACCGCTTAGACCCACACTGGCAAAGTTTAACTGCAGTGATTTGGGTCCCTTATGCCATAGGGCAGGACCACGGTGGGATTTAGCATCATCTGGGAGCAGCACGGTGCCCAAGAGCAGTATGTTGGCACATTGGCACCAGCACAGCCATGTTCAGCAGCATGTCCTCCACCAGTTGGGTGGGGAGGAGCTGGGCTGTAACTGCTCCTGAGCCCCTGGCTGCTGCACCTGTCCTGCTTCAGTGGCCAGGCACAGCAGCAGAGGTGAGTTCATGGGTGAGCACTGCTGTACTGCCAGCGCTTGCAGAAAAAAGAGATTGAAAACACTCATGGAAAGGGCCTATCCCTCACCAAAACAAGGCTGATGGTCACAGGATGAACCGGAGGGTTCTCCTGAGTTCACCTGCTGTGGCACCAGGGCAGGAGATGCAGCCCTCCCTGCAGGGTAAGGCCAACAGGTCCATGCCACCACTGCTCCTCTCTGTTACGGCACCTCCGAGTGGGACCAGGGAGTTGTGGCACCCACAGACATCCCTCACCCCTCCCTCTGCCCTGCCCTGTTCCCCAAGAGCAGAAACACGAGACAAATGACTGAGAAACAAATTCAGTCTGTAGAAAACTGAGTCTCCACCATGCCTGGCTTCCCAAGAAAGCCCTGCTGCATGCTCCTTCTTCACAGGCAGTACTGCAAGCTCAACATCTTCAGCATGACACTGAGCAGAGTGACACTGAACAGCCCCTCTTCTCCACTCCCCACCCTCCCCATGAGCACATCACAGCACAGGGAACTGCAACCAGTAGCTGCTTCCATCCAGACAGGTGACCACTAACAGCATGTTACACCTCAGGGACAGGGCTAGTACCGGGACAGCAGCCACAAAACGGACACCAGGAACAACTGCAGCTACTGAGACACTCCTCTGAAGGAGAGCACAGTCACAGCCCTCAGTCACCACTGCTGTTACAAATGCTTTAAAGACAAAGGAGAATCCTGACAGGAGCAGGAAACCCCAGTGCATTTAATCTCTTTATAAAATTAAATCATGCCTTCCATAATAGCAAAGCACAATAGGAGATCCATAATCTCCAGAAGCTTAAATCCATAAAATACCATCAGCAAAGCTGCTGTGACTGATAAACTCCTGAAGGACGCACACGGCAGGGACGTGAGAGCAAAGCTGTTTGGCCACAGCCCTTTCTCTGAGCAGCCTGACAGGCCCTCTGCGTGCTCCACACCAGGGCCCTGCCTCGTCCGTGGGACTGTGCCAGGCCGGCGGGGCTGAAGGCACCCACGTCAGGACCAGGGCTACACCCAGCAGAGGTCTCGGGGATGGATGCAAAGGTGTTTGGTCATTCCAGGCTAATACAATCCCCAAGTTCAGGGATTTTCTTCCCCTTAGGGCTTTTAGATCTACTGCTCCAAAGGAGTGTAGACTCCCATTGCCAGTTAAGAAAGACTTACCTTAACAGCACAGTTACAGGGGAGAACATGCCTACCTCAGAATCTGATATGGAGACCCGATTGGACTCTATCGTTGGTCTCCTCATTATACGTGGTGATGGCCCCGTGGCATAAGGACCATAACCTGGAGTGTTGCTAGAAGACAAATAACCTCCTGATGATCTTTCCTGAAGAGACAACTTCCTACTTGATAGGACAGGTCTAGTGAGAGGTCTCTTGGGAACATGCCTCCACTGAGCATCTTCTGACCGCTGGGAAGGCAGAAGTTCGTTCATTCCCACGTCGCTGTTGACTCCATTTCTTTGGATGTCTTTTACGTTATCAGAAAAGACTGTATCACTTTTTTCAGTGTTGTCTTCACCATTCTGGTCACTTCTGTCGGGGCCAACAGCCACATCTATGGCTGCTACCCGTTCTGCCAGTTCGGTCTGCGTGTCTTTGCAGCACGTGTCTATGGCTCCATCCATGGCATTGGTTGGAGAGTCCCCCATGGCTGTGTCCAGCTTGTACGGTCTCAGATGGCACTGCAGAGAGCTGCAACACTAGCACTCACAGACAGCATGTGGCACAGAGGGATCTCGCCATGAGATATCTAAAAGGAAACACAAACAGGGGTAAACTGAATAATAATGTTCACTCAAACATGACCAAGAATCCCATCTCGCTTCCAACAGAAAAGAAAGCAAAGGCAAAACACTGGCAAGCTGTAAACAAGTTGCAAATACTCAAAAAGAAAGAGAAACTCAAGCAACTAGCTAGATATGGAAGTGATAAAGAAGAGATCTTAGCTGTGTCACTTGTTGCACATCAGATAAAGAGAACTTCTCCTTCTCTAGCCAGATCGACAGTCAACCAGAGATTACAATAACAGAAGAAGTGCAGCTTGTTTACAAGCTGAGGATAAAGTGTAAACTTCTGACCTGTTTAATTTTATTTTTAGGAGCTTCTGGTATGTATCCAAACCCAACACGCAGAACAGCAAATCCACAGCCAGTTACCCAGTACTTCCCCCTGTACTCAGCACTGGGG
>VZZY01024290.1:9455-31222 GCA_013400335.1 Eurystomus gularis
CCCCCGCCTCCTCCTCACTCCTCTCCGGCAGCAGCTGGGGGAGGGGGACACGCTTGGCAGGAGTGATGTGCTCCCTTTGTGCAGTGAACCGGAAAAAGAGCGTTTGTTTTCTTTTTCTGATATTTGCATCCTGTGTTGTCACACTTCTGGCTTCTAGAAGATTTATGGGAACTGCAGTTTTTTGCTCTCTGTTTTAATAAGGCAAAAATTCTTAATATGTGGGTCAGTTCACCACCCTAGCCATTAAAGAATTGATTGTTTTCATGGATTCTCACCTGGATTTTCAGCTGGTGTCCTGATTTGAGTTAGAAAAGAACTAATTCTGTTCAGTGATTTCAATTTTCAGCTAAGTCTCTTCTAAGTAACTGCACTTTCTGAAGTTAACAGCGTATTTTTGCAAACAGTGTCTGCTTCCAGAAGTGATAACACTTGATGCTCATAGTTAATACCAAGGATTGGTATGCAGAACAGCCCTTGCTTATACTTGCTCCTATAGAGACCAAGGTCACTGCTAAATCTTCTGTACTACGTTGAGGGTTCAGGAAGTGAAAGGCCGCATCTGTGGGGAGGAGCAGACAGGGCAGGTGACCCTAAACTGACCATATATGTCATATTTAGTATAAAGCTGAGTGACTACAAGGGTCAAGACCTTCTTCAATGGCCAGCATCTGAGGAGAACTCTGTCCATTCTGCCTTCAGTCCTGATCCATACGTTCCTAAATCCAGTTCCAGAATCCACCTCCTGAATTCAGTTCCCATCTTCCAGTGAGTCCAGTCTTAGACTTTCGCAGTGCCTGCCCCACAGTGTCACTGGTGATGGTGATGTAATTGCTATCAATCAAGGGGATTTAGGTTCAATATTGGTTTTGTCTATATTTGCATATATTTCATTTTATTATTATTATTTTCATTAAAGCTGTTTTAGTTTTCTTTTCCAATCCATGAGTCCATCTCTCTTATTCCCTTTCTCTTCCTCTTTGGCAAGGAAGAAGAGTCAATAGAGCATTTGTCATTCATCTGGTGGCTAACCCAGCCTCTAAACCTTTACAGCTGGATATCAGGTATTTGCAGTGGCTCACCAGCCAAATCATTGAGAAGTTAATGGCTGTATTTCCATCTTATAGTACTTCACTTTCATTACTGTGACAAGAAACTGATTGCACCTTAAGTACCGTGTCCAGTTTTGGGTGCCACAGTATAAGAAGGACATTGAGGTGTTGGAGCAGGTGGAGAGAAGGACAATGAAGCTGGTGAGGAGTCTGGAAAACATCCCTTATGAGGAGCACTTGAGGGAACCGGGATTATTTAGCTTGGAGAAGAAGAAGCTGAGAGGAAACTTCATTGCTCTCTACAACTACCTAAAAGGAGACTGTAGTAAGGTTGGTGTTGGTCTCTTCTCCCAGGTAATTAATGACAGGACAGAGGTAATGGCCTCAAGTTGTGCCAGAGGAGGTTTAGACTGGATATTAGGAAGAAATTCTTTACTGAGAGAGTGGTTAGGTGTTGGAACAGGCTGCTCAGGGAAGTGGTGGAGTCACCATCCCTGGAGGTGTTCAAAAAACAAGTAGATGTAGTGCTTGAGGACATGGTCTAGTGGTCAGGGAGATGCTGGGATGAAGGTTGGACTTGATGATCCTAGAGGTCTTTTCCAACCTAAATGATTCTATGATTCTGATTTTATTCTGTTCTGTATTAAGAAAATGTCTTACATGTATATACTTAATGTGTGCTAGTTGTATATATGTCATATACATAAACATCAGAAAATATAACTTAAATGGGTTCCATCTCTGTCTTAAAAAATGCCAGACCATGGAAGACCTTGAGCATGGATAAGGCTTGAATGATATACTGCTTCTTTCAATAGGGCTGTGCAGGTTAGAAATGAAGTATTCCAAACAGAATTTAAGTAGTTGGTAGGAGTCCCTTCTCACCCTGAACTTCACATTGTATGTTACCAAACCTGTTCAGCAAGTGCAAATGTAGTAGTCTATTAAGCAGTAACAAATCTCCGTAACTTCACTACACACAAATAAGTATAGAAAGAGTCTGCCTCTTATATCACCTTACTAAGTATGCCCAAATGACGTAAAAGAACAATGTCAAACGGGGTGAGTGAAGAGGAGTAGCCACCTACCAGGATAAGTGAATTCCCTAACTCTAGCAGTTGTTGATGGGTTGGGCTTTTTGACCTACTGCTCAGCATGATCTTTACAAGCCTCCTCAGCAGTAATTTTTAGAAAGGTTTTTTTTCACTAAGCTTTCTTAATAATGATTTTGTTACAGAGCTTTAAGTTCAGGTGTGACTTGAGGTGGAGAGTTCTTGAAACGCTCACTGCTAGGCTAAGTTCTCATCCTGATTTAAGAAGAAATATATTTAAAACAATAAAGGGGCTACTAAGAAATCTTAAAATCATAGCTTGAAAACTCCAAGGAGAAAAGACAAAAATAAGGCTCCCATTACCAACCTTTAACAGGAAAAGTGTATATTTTTACTTTAAAGAATATGTAAACATAGACACACGCAAAAACATCTTCTCTGCTCTAAACTTCATTTCAAAATCTAAACTGAGTTTGAAAATAAACAAAATGAACCTATCACATCCAAAAATCAGAGCCTTCCAGTCTAGTTCCACCCCATTTAATAGAAATGTCTAAGTGAGGAATGGAGATAGCCAAACTTCTTTACAGTTGATATGAAAGAGGGACTACAAAGAGATTAATTATAAAAGGAACAAAATCACCAAGCATAGAAGTTTCTCTACATATTTTAAGTATACTAGAAGTCTGGGATTCCACACATCTAAATTGAATCTTTAATGGTGGCATCCCTCCAATCTTTTATGGAACTCTATTTTTCGCTTTATTCAGAACTATTCCTAAGTGAATTGGAGGACAAACAACAAGACAGTGACAACTCAGTTTTTAGTATCTCCTTAATAGCAGGATATGAATCTGAACCCTTCAAGGCTATTCAGGAACTAAAGAGTCATTTTGGCCTTTAGGAGAATTGATCTCAGTCACATCAAGAGCTCAAGCTATCTTTGTCAACTATTGTACCTTTCCTTACACACTCCTGTAGGATCTTCCTCTGTTTCCTACCTGCTCCACTTTCTTTACTGCTTTTTAGTGAATGTCAAAGTTTTGTTTGCAGATAAATGGCTACAGAACCAGAAAACAGATCCCTGTGATGAGCTACTGCTATTTGCAGTGTAAGTGTTCCTTCTCTGTGGCAGAGTTCTCTTTGCTTTCTTGCTTGCTGCAGCTCTGTCAGGAATCAAAGGTGAATGCTCCTTTAATTTCTGTCAGATTTGAAAGTGTATAAAGCACAAACTACAAGTTTTGTTTGTTGCTGTTTAAAGGAAGGTCAGTGATTAGAGATAAGCTATCATCCTTGGTATAACTCTAGAATAAAATTTAACCAGGGGAATCTAATATTCTAGCATTAACAGGGGAAAAAACACCTCTACATATGCCATTTTTCTAAGATGTTTGACTTTATGTTTCACTCCATCCAGTAATGTCATAAGGATAAACCCCCAATTACAAAGCAGAATACACTGAATTGCAGTTAAAAAGGACAGATAACTCCATGAACTCCAGCATGGAAAAGATCTCCCTGCAGATGATTAACATGAGAACATCTGCAGCATGGGACTTGGGCTGGTCTGCGTTTTTCATAAGTAGCCTACAGTCACTACACTATTACAGACTTTTAAAATGTTTTACTAGTACCTCGGGTCTCAGGGCAGGTTGGAACCTCTCTATTTTGCTATTCAGGAATACAATGCCTGTTGTAGACAATGTATATTTTAAATAGTCTGGCTATAAAAAGCTGGAAGGAAGATACGTACAAAGCTGAATGATCAAAACCACACTAGAACAGAGCGCTGGTATCAGCAGAAGTGCAGTGCAAGACAAGCCACAATGGTAGTCTGGAAGAGGGATGGACCTGGTTAAACTGTTTATGCTTAAATGGCTCCCCTACAACCAACATGTTAATGGTGGTGCCACTATGGCTGTGACATCCAATCACCAGACACCATGGGAATTTGAGGAAATCAGAAGCAGGAATTTTGTACCTCCCCCATGATAGATGTGAAGCAGAGGGTCATACACATGTCAAATATATCTGTGACTAAACGTGCTTTGGTATCCGAGCCTAGTTAGTCTTCATGCTCTCAATTGTTTTCAAACTGCAACAAATGCATGAAGTGCTAACCACCACTTAATATCTAGCAGAGCACAAGGCAAGAGTTAATCCATGTAGCAGCAGGCAGCACATCGGAGAAGAAAGGGGAGATACCAATGAGCATATAAGTATGTATGTCAAACAACAAAAAAAAATATCCCAAGAAAACCAAGATTTGAAAAAATTGTTGGCAGAAATAGCAACTAATGCCTGTTTGCCAGCTCGATTTCCCCTGAGAATAGTTTTTCTTGTCCAGATTTATGCCAATATTAATACTCAATAATTTGATAAACCTGTGATTTCCAGGGTGTTAAAACCAGATTGCACTGAAATAGTACGTAATAGCCAACAAGAATGTAAGTAAAGCACTGAAAACATTTATTGGCTTCTGTTACCCCATACTCCTGTGGACTTCCCCCCTCCATTTCCAGCTTCTCTTCAAAATATCCTTTGGCTGTTCTTTTCCCCTTGTCTGTCTTTTATCAAAAACTCCCAGTCCTTTTGGGCTTCATTTTTCCTTCTCTTAGTTTTATCATCATCTCAAGCTATATGGCTTTTACCATGATTATGACTCACAAATCTATTTCCTTAACCTTGATTTCCTTTTCATCCACTATTTCCTGACACATTACCTGGGCTGTCATTTTAATTGTCAAGACTCAGTATTTGAAAACCTCAACTTTTCTCTTTTTCCCAGTCGTACTTTATTTCCTTCTTCCCTCATCTACTCATACTACAGACAGCCATTTGTTCTGTCACTCAAACTCACTGCACTAGAGTGATTATTATCCACTCCTTCCTCCTCTTCAGTCTCCTTAAGGCTTGATTGGCTCTTTTTTGCAACATACAGTGGAAAATTCCTCCCTTTAGATACCCACAGGTAAAAATGAAAGTGTCTTATGCTTCAGTGTCTTCTGAGTCATAATGACAATGTGCCTAGGGGTAGTACCTGAAAAAATACACTTTTGAAGGGTTTATAAACTTATGCATGATATTCTATACATGATTACATCTCTAATCTTTATTTTTTAAAAAGAAACAATAGGTAGAATACATGCTTATTGAATCATTATAATTTTTAGAATAGTTCTTGTTGAATCTTGATGATTCATCTTGAGTGAGATGTATCTTTTCATCGAATGTGACATTTTATTTCATCTCCCTTCCTGCCTGTCCATTCACAACCCTAACAAAAACTTTTTACTTAGAAGCATCAGAAACTCTCCTCTATTTTTCATTTTATTGTTGTTGTTTAGATGTATGAGTCTTTTAGGAGTTACATATCACCTCCTGTAATACATTTAAGTTTCATGTGTTGGTATAAAATATTTTAAAAATTAGAATAGTGGATTCAGGGAGGATAAAATGGAGTGTAGAAAAAAATAACATTACAGAGTTCCTTTTAAATTACAAGCTTGACAAAGTGTACTTTGCCTTGGCAATCTTTAGCAAGTAGACTTTCAGATTTTCAATGGAAGTGAATCTTTCTAATCCAGCAACACCCGCTGTCCAGTGGGATTTAATATAATTTGGGATGTTACATGCATAGAAGCAGACACTAACTCCCACTGCAGTTCTAAAAACTGTAAAGAACTGTAACTCAACTCCTGTCACAGAAGCCTAGGTATCATGCAAAATATATGACTTGGCCCTTTTTCTGGATTTGCACACCCATTTGAGTCTAGGTTTTCTACATTCGTAACACATTCTACATTCATAACAAATATAACAGAATTTTCTATGTTCATACAACTAAAATCATCAAAGTACTTCATGTCTCTGTGACAGCTGTCCTTCCTCTTTGACCCTGACACTCCTGCAGTATCTATATGCTTTGAAATTTGTTTTGTTTTACACAGTACTACTCAGAAAATATGACTCTCCCTATAGCCTTCTTCTGGCTTCTTGTTCTCCAATACACTGGAAACAAACTACCCATTTGCCATCATGGGAACCTGCCGTTTGCCATATAGAATTAGATGTTAACTCTTACCTTTGCTGTGTCTGCCTTTATTGTGTCTCATTAGCTTTTCAAAGATCTTTTTTATTTTCATCTGTTTTTCACTGAAATGTCTGTATGTGTCCTCTGAGACAGCTTATTATAATGTATAACCAAAAAGTTTGTAGAGATACATGAAGGCTTTGGCAGCAGATAGGAAGTGAACCTAATAAGGCTATTACTAACCTAGACTATTACATGATAAACAATGCTATGAAATTGTTTCCTTGTGTAAAAATTGTTGATCTGCTACATCTATTTCTCCCTCACTCTGTTCTTGCAAAGGCAGCAATTTTGCCATGTATGGTTAGAACAGCACAAAAACAGATACTTAGGCTTATTGCTACTCCCCATTCCTGTTATTAATAATAATCGTAACACCAATAGTCAAAAACATGCAGTGACGTTATGAGCCTTGTTGTTCAGTTTGAGACAAAGTATGAAATAAGGTATGATTCACACTGACATCTTTCAAGTCTTGGTAGCACTGTAGTTTAGAAGAGGGAAACTATGCAATTTAGTCTGTAGGAAAACAAAAAATAACATTCTTTAGAAAAATTTCATTACTTCAACATTTGTCTCAGCTTGAAACATGCGTGATTTGCATTCTGTGTTAAAATATTATAATACAGTAAAACATATGATATACTAGATATTTCCTGCTGTATAAAATAATGTGGAACTGTACTGTTAAGTGATGAATTTTTAGTTCCTTAAAATGAAACATTTGCCATTTTTCTGGATCAGGGAACCACAGCTGGGCTATTCCATGCTATGCTGATGTCATGCCCCCAGTGCCGGTTCCGCGCCCCCATGCTACGCCGGGTGAGGGATGCATGCATCCATTGAGTCCACTTCGCCCATTTATTGGCACAGCATCGCTTGTTTTGTACCTTGTTTTCTCACTGTTGCTGTTCTGATTGCTTCTTGTGCATTATCATATTAACTTTATCTCAACCCTGGGGCTTGTGCTGTCCCTTTTTCCCTTCCCACTCAGGGGTGAGGGGGCAGCGGCATGTGATACTCAGGCCCTGGCAGGGTCTAAACCACTGCAGCCATTTAAAATTGGTATAATTTTAAAAAAAGAATTTGTTTTGATAATTTTATTCCCTGGATGTATGCAAAATGAACACTTTCCAGTAAAATATATTTTCTGATAAAGTCTTTCATTAGAAATGTGGATTATTCTGTACTTGTTTAGTAAATAATAATAATTAAAATATACATAATATTATTTAATCAAGTTTAGTATTAACTTAGATAAATCAACCAATTTGGAGAAAATTTTCATTCTCCTGAGTTGAACATCTATATAAATATCTGTCTCAGGAGTGATATTTTTTAAGTTTTACAGAACACTTTGTGTGAAATCCAGTACTTTGGTTAAATACACTATTAATTCTGTATGGGGGTCATAGGATCACAGTCTGAAGCAACTCACCAGTTAAAAAATTAGTTTTCAAATTATAGAGTTGATATTGTTGAGATCACCATCTTGAAACAGCAATTGTTAACACTATAGAACTATTTTCTGAAACAAACTAGATTTTGTCTTTTATCTAATCATTGTACACACTGTAATTTCTTTCCAAAAAAACATGACACATGAAATAATTTAGCAAGCTGATAAAGAGGAAAAAGAATACACTTACATGAACACAAATATGCATATATGTAACATAAATTCATACGCACTGGTACCTGTAAATGTATTCTTTTGGTATTTTAAAGCAGGCATACAAGGAAGTGAAATTAAATTTTTCAGCCATTTCTGTTTGTTATACTGCACTATCTCATATTATTTTCTAGATTTTTACCCAGGTGCTGTGAGTTTAGCTAGGACATTCTTATTTGATTCTGTCTTATTAAGTTGTGCAGCAAAGTGTGATGTGAAAGAAAAAAAAAAAAAGGCCAGCCTATCAGGCTTGGCTATTGAACAAGAAGGAGAGAAAAGAGGTTGCATTAGTAACAGCTAGCAGTTTACTTTCAAGGTAAATTGCATGCATTCAGAGCTGAAAATATTCCCATGAGACTGTCACCTCTGCAAACAGTGCAGTTCAGGCTGGTAGATTTCCTGACATTATGCTACATCCTATGCAGTCACATGCCAAAAATATATCATGCCTAATTAATTCAGTGCTTTGTAGATACAGTAATTTGGAAATGCTTATGACAACAGCCCCTGGCCAGGATATTCAGAAGCATGTTTTTGTCAATATGGCTTGCAGAACTTGTCCCAAAAATAAGGCTGCAAGATGACACATGAGGAAATAAAAATTCTGCAGGTGACCTTGAGCCTTTGTATTTTGCTTTGGAAGATTTCCTTTATGAAAAGAGTATTAGAAGTATGAGTCCTATTTTGTATAACATTTCACAGCTATATCATTCTGTTTTAAATAGCTAAAGAGCACAGGAACTTGATGGAAGCAACGATTGTATGAGAACTTTCTGCTTCAGAAGGTGTAGTTTCCCACGTGCTTCTTGTATACCTTTTCATGCTGCCTTAAAAAGTATAGTTCTTTCTGTTCATGCTATTCCTCTTTTTTTTTTCTTAATTAGTTTAGACTAATTCTTCTCTCTGACCTTGTTTACTGTTGTCCTGGTTTGGCCAGGACAGGGTTAATTTTACTGGAGCAGGTTATTCTACACCATGCTGACGTCATGCCCTGGGGCCAGTTCTGGTGGGGGGGTGGTTCTCCGGCAATTCACCTTTCGCTGTATCTGGGTGAGCTTGCTCCCTTGCTATTCTCTGTTATCAATCTTTTTGTATTGTTCCTTTATCACTGTTACTGCTGGGTTTCTTTGTTTTTATATGTTGTTTTCTTATATAAATATGTATATATTAAACCTTCCTTATCTCAACTCAAAAAGGCACTTTTAAACCTTTTTTTTCTTTGTCCGCGACCCGCGACAGAGGGAGGGGGCGGGGAGCCACGTGGCTCGGCCACCCTCTTACTAAACCAATACAACTGTGCAGCACCAAAAATTTTGGTTTTGGTTTTTTTTTTTCTAAGAGAATGAGGGGCCAAAAAAGGGGGCAGTGCGCAGCTGGCAATGAACAGCTAAGGAGAGGTGTGTGTCATACTGATAGAAAGGGATGACGAATTGTGTGAGAAAATGCCAGTCTTGACTTCATAGAGTTCAATAAATGTGAAGGAGACAATGTTGCAAACAATTTTCAATCCTAAATCTTTACTAAAAGCAGACTTAGTTGAAAAAATGCAGAATGTGAACAAGGGTTTAGCTCTATGTGTGCTGCCTAGTTCCAGAAAGCACACACCGGCTGCAAAGCAGGACCTTGAATCTTTCATACAGTCTAAACTGCTACATGAAAGGACATCTTTGCAGTTTACAGAATATATAACATGCACAAGAGAGATGTGAAATAAGAAGAACTTCCATGGCAGCTACTTTAATTTCTTGTTAATTCGTATCAATTAACACCATTGCTTGCTGAGAATACAAATTACTACAATTTGCTCATAAAGTAATGTATTTCTTTGTGCGTGGAGTATGTACCTCTGACTGCTCTGCAGTCTATTATATTTCCACTCTAACTTACAAACAAGACTTCATTTTGTCACCGTTTCATTTGATGCAATGCCTCCTTTGCCTTTTGCTCTTGGAATTGGTCACTTGAAATCCTCCTTGGAATTACATCTCTTGCTCTGCTGCACACTGTGCAAGAACACCTGTCGTGCCAAGAAAATAATAGTAGTCAAGGGCAATTTTCAGGATGGTGGTATCTGGCCAATTAGAATAAATTGCAGAAAATGCTAAAAACTCAAAAAAATATTTTAGCCAGTTTAAAGACATGTTTATACAAACAATGCACATTGGAACATTGATGACAAGTATCACATCTAATTTTTAATTATTTTTTTTTTTATTCAGAGGACAAAATCTTCCAATGCTATTAATGAAATAGATTTAACTACTTATATCCTTTATTCATCTTTCTTATCCAGAAAGAATGGAAGGGAGTTTACATGAACAAGGAGCTGATANATATGGTCTGGAATATCCCTTTGGTCAGTTTGGGTCAGCTGTCCTGGTTGTGTCCCCTCCCAAGATCTTGCCCACCCCATCCCACTGGAGGGGTGAATGCTGGGATCCTTGCTCAGCAGTAGTCACAACACAGGTATGTTATCAGTACCCTTCTAGCTCCCAGCACAAAACACTGCTGCTATGTGGAAAACCAGCTCAGCCAGACCCACTACAATTAGAATAAATTGCAGAAAATGCTAAAAACTCAAAAAAATATTTTAGCCAGTTTAAAGACATGTTTATACAAACAATGCATATTGGAACATTGATGACAAGTATCACATCTAATTTTTAATTATTTTTTTTTTTATTCAGAGGACAAAATCTTCCAATGCTATTAATGAAATAGATTTAACTACTTATATCCTTTATTCATCTTTCTTATCCAGAAAGAATGGAAGGGAGTTTACATGAACAAGGAGCTGATAGGATTAAGATGTAATTGTTTTGCCTTGTGGTTCAGAGGGCATCTTCCATTTTACAAAGGCAAGTACAGAGCTAAAAATGGCTTCTAATAAACACTGATGTCTGACCAGTGCATTAGAGGTATGCTCTGTTAGCAGTAACCTTATGATAAATACAAATTGTTGTTAAATACAAAAAAAGCTAGGAGAAGCAACAAAGTATTGAGAACTCACAGTGCATTAAAGGAAGTGGCTGAAGTGAAAGAACGGACAAATATAATTAGGAGGAAAAGGAAAGTAAAAACTTTACTAAACAATATTTAGGTTTTATATGCTTATGTTTTTATTTGCTTATTTTTGAAAATGCACAGTTAGAAATGTAGCCTGGTAAATTTCTTCTTTATGCATTTTCTTCTCTTAATTCTTCTAAATAACACAGAGTGAAAAAAAAACCAAGAAAACCAAACCTAGAAAATCCTTGAACATTTGGAGGAAAGTAACTATGTTAAAGAGTACATTACACTTAAGCAGTCTGGCATTTGCAGCAAGAAAGCTTATGAACCTGCCAGCCTTTAAGTTACAACCCAGCTTGAATTTACATTACATTGAAACATTTCTCAGACAATAGAATACTAGTTCTATACTTTGGAGGGGTGGGTTATGATAAAGAATATACCCATGTAACATTATGCAATATTGTGTTTCATTCTGTCTAGAAGGGTCTATAAAAGTTACTTATTTGAAAGAACATTGCAACTGTATTTAAATAACAGTGTAGTTTAAAAGATTAAGAGTTCTGAAAACTTTAAATGAAAACCAAAGGTTGTCCAAGGTTACAACTAAACTGGTTTAGACTCAGTGCCTGAACTGAAGCTTTGAAAGTTCACACTGCATATACATCACTAGGTATAAGAATTACTCAATTTAATTTGTCTATCTTGGTTTATTTATTTTGATCCCACGTCTTCCATTTTGCAGTCAGGAAAAAAATAATAACTAACTAACTAAATAAATAAATGTGCAAAATCCCAACCATGTTCTTGGTAGTCCCTGTGTTCTTTCTTTACTTTTTTTCCTTGTGGGGGATTGACCTTGACTGGCTGCCAGATCCCTACCCCACTTCTCTCTCACTCCCTATCCTCAAAAGAACAGTTAGAACAAATAAAGTTCAAAAGCTTATGAATTTAGATAAAGAGAGGAAAATCGCCTATCACATGGGCAAAACAGACTTGCTAAGGGGAAAATTAATTTCATGTATTGACAACTAAAACTGTAGAATAGTGAGAAAAAAAGACAAAAGTAAAATAACACCTTCCTCCCACCACTTTTCCAGACTCAAGCTCACCCCTTTGTCCCCAACTCTTCTACCTACTTCCCCATGCATAGTGCAAGCAGGATGGGCAGTGGGGGATTGGGGTCAGTCCATAACAGTCCCTCTCTGTTGCTTCTTCCTCACACGATTCCCTTGCTCTAACATGAATCCTTCCCGCAGGCTGAGTCCTTCAGGAAATATCCAGCTGCTCCAGCACAGGGTCCTCCATGGGCTGCAGTGTGGATATCTGCTCCAGAGTGGTCCTCCATCACCTGCAGGGAAATGACTACTTTGGTCGTCTCCAGAGACTGCAGAGGAATGTCTACTCTGGTGCCTGGAGGACTCCCTCCTCTTCCTCCTCTGACCTTGGTGTCCACAGGGCTCTTTCTCACACATTTTCCCCCACCTCTCACTGCCATGTAGAGTTTACCCTTTCTCAAATGCCACAGTTGGGCCCTTTAGTGTGTTTGCTGGAGACGACTGGAACTGGTTGTGCCCTGCATAGGATAGCCTCAACATCTCCTGCCCCTGCAGCTTCCTGCTACCCACACCTGGACACCTGCAGCCAATAGAATCAATGTATTAAAGTGAAAATATAGCTTATTAAAATCTAAAAGTAGACAAAAAAATAAGATCAGATATTGGTACTATGATGGAAAAACAATACAAAATTTAGATTACAGTGGAGCATGATCCCATTAATCTCCACAGATTAATTTATTCTATGATTTTGCAATTCTGTTAAAATAGACCTAATTCAATGATAGCTTTAGTAAAAGTATCCAGTTAGAGTCTAACTGGGAAAGAGGAAAGGATAAGATTAATTGCCTTTATCAAGAACTATTTACAAGTTCAAACCTTAAAAAATGAAAACTAATTACACAAACTCCTTATGCAGTTTACAGAAAAACAAAGCAAAACTAAAACACAAAACAACAGCAACAACAAAAAAATCCCAAAAAACTAAACAAAAAGCAATTCAGAAATGGAATGACACACCTCAAAGCTGACCGTTCTTTTTCTGTTGATTATGAGTACAACCTCGATTAGCAAAGAATCTTACTACTTGTCAGATGCCTAACTAGCCTAAATATGTATTCTGGTGGTGTTATTAGTTAAAATTAATCCCAATTCAAATTTCAACACCACTGAATCTGAGCATTCATATTCTAATATACTTTATGACTATTACCATGCCAAGATACGCTGTTCATCTTGTTCTTTAGGGTTTTTTCTTTTTTTTCCTTGACTCTTTTTAGTTGTTTCATTCATCTTTGTTCAACTGTAAAATACTTGATAAGTAATATCTTCTTCATAATTAATCATGCTGTTCTTAGAACAAGGATGTGTTAGTCCCTGATCAAGCTTGTGGAGTCTCCCCAGATTACAAATAATAAATTTTACTAAATCTCCATACACAGAGCATGACAAATATAAGTGTCAGGTATTCCTTTCAGGTTTTTCATCAGCAAGAAATCATCTTTTTCAGGTACTACCCTGTACTTTTGTTGAGACTTAATGCTAATGTGATTTTTGTTAAAATTTATTTCTCTCTATCATGGCAAAAACATTACATTGTGGGTACAATACAAAACAATTAATGAAAAATTTCTTCTTGTGTCAAACACAAAAACATGATTTTAGGAAGTCAAATTTCAGTCTTTCAAAGCTTTAAACATTTTATTTAGTGAAGAAACCAGCATTAGCATACCTGACTTTCTTATGACTTTAAATCTTGTGACTTTAGACCTTGTGAATTTAGATCACTTCCTATAGTAGTATAACTGCTTACAAGAATTTTTCTGGCAATCTCACTCTGGGAAACTTACTGAGAAGTAATTTCCCTTTGTAACTTATCTTTTCATCAAAATGTTTGTTGGTTGATCTTTTATAGGTTTTATTTTTATTCTGTATTTTATTGCAAGATACTGTTTAGCACAATCTAAGTTTGAGATCATGTAGAATGATATGTATAAATTTCTAGTAAGAAGAGAATCTACAAATTTGACCAATATAATGTTTTCTTGAGTGCTGAAAATTTCTTTTTCTTTTCTATTATTTTGGGTACTGTGAACCAAATTTAGCACCTGATGTACTGAAGAATACACAGATTCGGTGCAGTTCCTTCAGCTGAAAGCTTTGGCAAAGCCTGCTTTTAAATGCATCCAATAACAAGCTTATATTATCTAAGTTTATGCAACTTAGATTGAGTGTGTATGTTTCTAAAATGATTTAGTCTATTGTTTTTTTCCTTAATTCTCTTTTGAAGGTGCTGAATATTTTCCATAGGAATTAACATGAATAAATACTGTGCCATTTTAGTTATTCTTTGCCTGTATTAGTGAGAAAAGTAAGGGAATTTGATATAATCTGCCTGGAGAACTTTCTGTGATTAAGGCAAAAAGAATTTATAAAGGAACTAAATGAGATTTTCTAAGTGAACAAAGCTAGTTTTTCATAACAGCGTAAGAATTAAGATTTCACAGCATGATCCTGCTACACAGATGCCAAGAACTTGTACGGATTGTTAAAACACAAACGAACTTTTAAGAAGCTATAATGATCTATACACTACAAAAATGTTTAAATGGAAATAGAAAATTAAATTTAAAAGTATTACTTCATGAATATCAAAGCTAAGGATGCAGCTAACTTAAAAGACTTTGAGAGTTTATTACATCTGAAATAACCCAGCAAGTAATTTCATCCTCCAAATCTGTTAGGTGAGGAACTGTTCTTTGCAGAGCCTAAGCATAATTAAGTGGGTGAATAAGGACTCTAAATGCTCTTTCCACCCCACCTGGATATGTACTCTAACATTGTTAACAAGGATAGAGAATTTGTCCCTAGTAGTTTCCTCTTTCATATAGACAGTTTGGAAATAGATGAGATGAGGAATGAGTCATCCCCTACTACAAAAGGCGTAGTAACTTCTTACTAAAGGTCAGCAGAAAATTACACTTACTGTTAATCTCAGGGTTGCTTTATTTTATACTGTATAGATGCTTAAAGGACCACATCACCCAGAATCTAAAAGTAGGACACAGCACATAAGAGCTTTTAAATGAGGATTTTGACATGCAGGGTATGTCTACAATGCATTAAGAATTAGTAATGTTCTTAAGTGGGATCAGTTGCCCACACATTAGGACTCTAATGCTACTGCAGTTGTCATAGAGCTGGCAACCTGGCCATGGGAGTGGCAGATACGACAGAAGATCAACAGGATGCCCATCTAGTATGACAGACAGAAGCACAGAGCACTTAAAATGGCACTAGACTACAATTTCAGGCAACTACATATTAAATAAAGTGAATAAAGCCTGTGATGTCTGTCCAGTTCCACCTAATACTGACATTTACATTTGGCAGCTCTTTAAGTGTCATTGTCTGTAAGGTTGATTGCAAAAGAAAGGCTGGAATGAGGATCTGAGGAACTACAGACCAGCCAGGCTGATCTTGCTGTCAGGGAAGGTTATGGGTGCAGATCATCTTCAGTGCCATCACATGGCACATGCAGGACAATCAGAAAATCAGGCCCAGTCAGTATGGGTTTATGAAAGGCAGGTTCTGCTTGACTATCTTGGTCTCCTTCTATGAAAAGGTGACCTGCTTAGCGGATGAGGAAAAGGCTGTAGGTGTTGTTTACCTAGACTTTAGTAAAAGGCATAGGGTCTTACCTTAACAACTTTGGGAGGAGACAAGATGCTTGCTATTGCACTACAGCCTCCCCCCTAGCAGAAAAAAAAAATTCTTTTATATGTTCCAAGTCTTTAGAAGGTATTTTGATTCTTTTGACTCCTCAGGATCTGCATCTATGTTTTCTACATTGGTTTGGGAGGGGGTTTCATATAATTCATCTTAATATTCTCTGCCTCTCCAAAGCCTCCTCCAAAGCAGTATGTAGCCCCTGGTTATTTATTGGCTTGGCAGAGAGGCTTCTTATATCATATTCTGATTGTTCCTGCAAAGCCTTTTCTAAATCTTGAAGGGATTCTATTATTTCCCCTTCTGACTCCTGGGTCACATATTTATCCTGTTGTGCTGCCATGAGGGCAGCTCCTAAAACTACACAAACCATTGCTTTCCCTTTTCCTGATCCCAATGGAGTAGGGCATGCCTTATATTCTTTCAATTTATTTAGAAGGGGAGAGCAGCCAAGCTCAGGCATTTCCCAGGCTGCCATGGCTTGCTGCTGCTCAGACCCAGGCTCAGACTCAGGCTTACAGCTGAGAGGTCACTTCCTGATTCTCCTTGCCCTTGTATCAGGTGGAAGGTTGGTATTCCCACTGGATGCTCCTTCACTTAGGCAATCCTATTCGTGATGCTAATTAAAATGCCACTTCATGGGGAACCAGGACAATGACTCAAGTTTGCTACTTGACAGGTCAGAATTAAGGTGAAAAGCCACCACGGATCCTCCAATTCAAAAACCACAACATTATTTGCTAACAATAATATTGTTGTGACAAGAAAATAACTTTAGGTGCTCACAACAGTATTGGCAAAACCCAACATCAAGAAACCTTGTAATACCTTCTTAGGAGAAGAGAAAAAGAGAGAGAGGAAAAGAAAGAAAGAAAGAAAGGAAGGTATCACTAGTCCTGGGTCCAGCATTGGCCAGCCAGCCTACATCTCCAGTTGCCAGGAGTGCCACTCAGATATCCAGATTGTGCTCTATATAGGCAGCCACCAGGCAGGCACTTGGGCCCTTATTTTAATTAGATATTGTGAACAGTCTCTGCTTCCAGAATCTTCTTGGAAATGGGTCATTGGGCTGTCATGTGCAGTCAGTGTTCTGAAACCTCCCTTGGCCGCACATGTGTTGTGAAAACAACTGTCTCCCCCACTGGCTACATCCAAGGCTCCACAAGATAAGGAAAAAATGGCACCAGGAAAGTGATGCCTACCCTCCAGAGGGCTGGGTGTTCCTGCTACTGCAAATCTGGTGTCGCAACATAAGTAGTTCCCTGGATTCAAACCCAAGAAACCTTCTTTCTTGAACGTTTGTGACATAAAATCAAGATCGACTGGACCATCAAAGAACCGTGGTTGGCTAGAAGACAAAGGACAGTGTGGAGGGGGCAATGTTGGTGCAGTTCTGTGCTCACCTTGGCATCCATTTTGCAGCCAAGTGTCCCTGGAGCTCTAGGCTTTGTGGCTGTCTAAACACTAGCCATACTCTTATTAAAACGGCAGACTGGGGCTCAGCCTGGGTGTCCAGCAACATGGGAGAACATGAGAAGAAAGGAAGGTGTGCAGGAGGCAAGCTTGCTGCAGTACCATGCTCCCCTTGGCATGCCTATCGCAGCACCAGTGTCCCTTGGTCTGTAGGCCTTGTGGTTTTCCAAACCTTAACCCTAACCCTAATCATCATGGCAGTCTGGGTCTGAGGACAAGGTCCCACCAGCATGGCTATTCATGAGGAGGTAGGAATGCATGGAGGAAGCACGACTGCTACAGTGCCATGATCTGCTTGACATATGTATGGTAGCGCCAGTGTCCCTGGGTCTGTAGGCTTTGTGGTTTTCCAAACCCTAACCCTAATTATAGTCACAGCCTGGGGCTCAGGCTGGGTCTCCAGCACCATGGGTGACCAAGATGAGAAAAGAAGGTATGTGGAAGCAAGGTTGGTGTAGTGCCATGATCCCCTTGGCATGTCTTTTGCAGGGCCAGTGTCCCTGGAGCAGTAGGCTTTGTGGTTTTGTGAACCCTAACCTTAATCGTAATGATAATCTGGGGCTGAGGACGAGGTCCCATCAACTTGGCTATCCATGAGGACTAAGGAAGGTGTGGAGGAGGCAAGGTTGGTGTAGTGCCGTGCTCCCCTTGGCATGCCTTTTGCAGGGTCAGTGTCCCTGGAGCAGTAGGCTTTGTGGTTTTGTGAACCCTAACCCTACCCTAACTATAGTGGCAGCCCTGGGCTGAGGCCGGGTGCACAGCACAATGTATGTTCAAGAGGAGAAAGGATGGAGATGAGGAGGCCATGCTGGTGCAGTGCCATGGTCTGCTTGGCCTGCATATGGTAGCGCCAGTGTCCCTAGGTCTGTAGACTTTGTGGTTTTCCAAACCCTAACCCTAACCCTAATTGTAATGGCAGTTGGGGACTGATGCTGAGGTGCCCAGCACATTGTGTGTCCAGGAGGAGAAAGGAAGGTATGTGGAAGCAATATTGCTGCAGTGCCATGCTCTTCTTGGCATGCCTTTTGCAGGGCCAGGGTCCCTAGAGCAGTAGGCTTTGTGGTTTTGTGAACCCTAACCCTAATCGTAATGGCAACTTGGAACATCAACCATGTCCCACTGTAGTGTGGGTAGCCAGAAGGAGGAAGGAAGGTGTGCAGGAGGCAATGTTGATGCTGTGCTCCCCTTGGCATGACTTCTGCACCTGTAGTGTCCATGAAGCAGTAGGCCTTGTAGCTTTCTGAATCCTAACTGTACCCAAGTTATCATGGTAGCCTGGGTCTCAGAGAGGGTGCACAGCACGATGTAAGTTCAGGTAGAGAAAGGAAGGAGTTGAGGAGGCATTGGTGGTGCAATGCTGTGATCTGCTTGGCATGCATATGGCAGCAGCAGTGTCCCTGGAGCAGTAGGCTTTGTGGTTTTCCAAACCCTAACCCTAATCATAATGATAGTGTGGTGTTGAGGATGAGGCCCCACCAACTTGACTATACATGGGGAGGAAGAAAGATGTGGAGGAGGCCAGGTTGTTGTAGTGCTGTGCTCCCCTGGGCATGCCTATGGCAGCACCAGTTTCCCTGTATTTATAGGCTTTGTTGCTTTCTGAACACTAATCCTAGCCCTAATTTTAATTGCAGCCTGCGTTTCAATCTAAGGTCAGCAACGCCATGCATGGCCAGTAGGAGGGAGGAAGCTGGGAAGAAGGCAATGCTGTTGTAGTGCCATAGTCTCCTTGGCATGCCTTTTGCAAGCCCTTTGTTCCTGAATGTACTGGTTTAGACCCAGCTGGGAGCTGAGCACCATGTGGCCACTCCTGCTGCCTCCCCACCCTTGTACAGGAACGGGAGAGGGAGGAAAGTAACCCCATGGGTTGAGTTAAGGGGAATTTAATACAGCAATGCTAAAGGAACAGTTAGAAGAACATCGGTAACAACAAGAGTAAGGAGACAGGGTACAAAATGTCATATAAAGTGTACAGACCATGAGCCAAGAGGAGCGTGACAAATCCCATCTTGGACTGAGAGCTCCTGGCATTGTGGGCATGATGTCAGCATGATATTGAATAGCCTATTGGCTGGTTCAGGTGCCTATCCCAGCTATGGCTCCCTCCCAACTCCTGGTGAAAATTAACCCTATCCTGGCCAAACCCAGGACATTATCCACCCCTTATTCTATACCATCTACGTCATGCCCAGCAAGTATTTAACAATTAACATCATATAATTGAATTCCCTGTCTCTTCTTCCCCAAAATTAAGTCCCCTTTCAGTACATATTGGTCATCTCCTTCCTCCTGCATCACCCACCCGGTGCACCCAGGTCCTTGAGAAAAAGCAGTCCCGTGGGTGGGTTTTCCTTTGCCTGAAGCAGGACTGATAAAGACCATTTTTCCCAATACAGTCCTCATGCACACTACAGAGACTTTATCCCTGTCTACTGTATGTGGAAGTTTTGACTGGGCAGGACTAGCTCTATTGGCAGATCCTCTTGTGTTGACTAACTAGGTGGCCTTTGCTATATGTGCATCCTAGTGTTTGAAGGTCTCACCTCCCATTGCTTTCAGTGTAATTTTTAATAGTCCATGTACCTTTCAATTTTCCCAGAGGCTGTTGCGTGGGGGATATGATAGACCCACTCGATGCCGTGCTCCTCTGCCCAGGCTTCTATGAGGTTGTTTTGGAAATTAGTCCCTTTGTCTAACTCAATTTTCTCTGGGGTGCCGTGTCGCCACAGGACTTGTTTTTCAAGGCCCAGGATGGTGTTTTGGACAGTGGCATGGGGCACTGGATACATTTCCAGACATCCAGTGGTTTCTTCCACCATTGTAAGCACACAGTGCTTGCCTTGATGGGTCTGTGGCAGTGTGATGTAGTCAATCTGCCAGGCCTCTCCATATATATATTTCAGTTGTCATTCTCCATATCACTGGGGCTTTAACTGCTTATCTTGCTTGATTGCAGCACATATTTCACATTTGTGTATGACCTCTGCGATGGTATCTATGGTCAGGACCACCCCTTGATCTGGAGCCCATCTATTTGTTGCATCTCTTCCTTGATGACCTGAGGTCTCCTGGGCCCACTGGGCTATAAATAATTCACCTTTATGCTGCCAGTCCAAATCCACCATTCTTCCTGGCTGCAGTTTAGAGCACACTTTTAATATCTTGTCCTGTCCAGACAGGTCTGAGGGCTAGCACATGCACAGTCTCTTGTTTAATTTGTTCAAAAGCTTGTTGCTGCTCAGGGTCCCTTTTAAAATCGTTCTTCTTCTAGGTTACGTGTTAGAGAGGGCTCACAATAAGACTGTAGTCTGGGTTATGCATCCTCCAGAACCCCACAGTGCCTAGGAAAGCCTGAGTGTCCTTTTTACTCATTGGTAGGGACATAGCTGTCATCTCATTGATCACATCCATTGGGACCTGGCAATGCCCATCTGCCATTTTATTCCTAAAAACTGGATGATCCATGTAGGTCCAGTTTGTATTGAAGCTCTAACATTTGTGACACAGCAGCACTCAGCAGTGGTGTGACTTCAGTCAGGCCATGGTAGGCCACTGTCAGTCTCCACTACTTTTCATAATTTGTTTTGAATTTGTTCTACTAATCCTCTCTATAAGCTGTACATAACTGATTCTGTTTTTATTTGAAACAAAAAGCTGATACTTGGTTGCTGATTTCCAAACCATTCTTACTTTCTCTGTGTTTTTCCTGTTTATACCTTTAAAGTGATTGTCATGTAAATAAAGATATGACATGATACATGTAATTAGCAAGATGAAATTAACATAGGTTGATGCTGACTACATTTTTTATGTAATATTTAGATGCATATCAACTCAAGTTGCATTGAATTTCAACTGCTTTTAGACATCGTTACAACTAAAATATATGTTTCATCAAAGTTAATTTTTTTAGTGCTTCATCTTATACTGTTTTGCCACAACTTGAGTAATTTTTTTTAGTAAAATAAAAGTACGGTATTACTGCATTTAACAGTTTAACTTACCTGTTTTTGTCCTATGTAACTAATTAAAAAATCTAATTTTATTTGTATGAAAATATATCTTGTAGGGAAAAGGTTTTCTAATTGTTCTAGTTAGAATCATAGAATCACATAATGGTTTGAGCTGGAAGAGACCTTTGAAAGTCATGTAGCCCAACCCCCCCGCAATGAAGTCCAGTTGCTCAGAGTCCCATCTAGCCTGATCTCACTTGTTTCCAGTGATGTGGCACCTACCACATCTATGGGAAACTTGTGTCAGTGTTTCACCACCCTCATCATAAAAAATGCCTTCCTTGTATCTAGTCTAAAACTACCCTCTTTTAGTTTAAAACCCTTGCCCCTTTTCCTGTCACAACAGGCCCTGCTAAAAAGGTTGTCCCCATCTTTCTTATAGGTCCCCTTTAAGTACTGAAAGGCCACAATAAGGTGCCTCTGGAGCCATCCCTTCTCCCATTTGAACAACTCCAACTCTCTCAGTCTTTCTTCATAGGAGACATGTTCCAGCCTTCTGATCATTTTTGCATCCTGCTCTGACCCACTCCAACAGGTCCACATCTTTCCTCCAGAGCTGGATGTAGTACTCCAAATAGGGTCTTACCAGCATGGACTAGAGGGGCAGAAACACCTCCCT
>VZZY01024291.1:0-49672 GCA_013400335.1 Eurystomus gularis
TTGTTTGTTTGTTCATTATTTTTCCCTGAGAGCCCCTCGTGGTTTCTTTCCGTTCTTGTTCCTGAGTGGACAGCGTATTCGGTTTTAATCGTGAAAGCGCTGGCCTTTCCTGGCCAGTCCAAAAGAAGCTTTTCACTTGCTTACTTTAACTTGATTAACAACCGAAAAATGTAGAGGAAACGAAAACTTTTCTAACGGCAAAATCCCGGGAAACAGCTTTCAAAGCAGCTCTTGGTAGCATTTTGTGGGACCACCGGATGTATTTGACAGCCACCTAGGTATGGTGCTCAGGGACGTGGTTTGGAAGTGGGCCTGGTAGAGATAGACAACAGTTGGACTTGGTGATCTTAAAGGTCTCTTCCAGCCATAGCGATTCTGTGGTGTGTGCAGCTTAGCATGGCACCAGTTTTCAGCTTGCACAGGGATTCTTACACAAAAAAAAGGGCTCTAAAATCCTTCGTTTTTGTGGACTTGCTCCTGCCTCTCTGTTTGGTTCCATGCAAAAATGGAGGTAGTTCTCATAAGTCGTTATGAGGAACACGAATGTAATAGAAAGCCTAACAGATGACATAGTTTTTATCTTTTGTAGAGATAATTTGCTTTCTACTACACTGTGTGAAAATAGGATTTCAGGAGACATCTGAGTAAGAGGGATTTTTCCACATAGGTAAAAAATGAACTGTATTCCTGTGACTTAAGTATAAAAAACGGACGGGACAAAATCTGGTGAAAAGATTTTAAGTACTGAAATGCTTTTCTTTTTCCAAAGTGGTATTTGAGTATCGAGTGCAAGAAAGAAAGTGATAGTGTAGATGTATCTTAATAATAATCTACCGGGAAACTCATCTGGCCTTCTCAGTTGACTTGTAAATTAGACATTTCTGCCAACATTTTGTTACGTAATATCAGGGAGGAGTATCCCTTTTCTTGATCTGAAACTGCTGCTGTTATTCAGGAGAAGTTCTCATTGTCTCCCCTGAGAGTAATTCCTTTGTGGGGCTGTTTCAGAAGGGTATGCCCTGTGAAGTAGCCCAACATTCTTCTGATTTGAGTAACATGTTGAAGGAGAATTTGCACCAGGATGTAGGAAGGATAGCCTATGACTAATATAGTGACTCAGAAGATCCAGTTCTGATATTTGGCTTTGCCAGCCGAAACCCAGCTCTCTGCATGGCCACACATGCAGTCAGTTGGCACCTGCACATCTTGATTTCTCGTTTATAGGTGGGGGAGGTGGCAACCTCAGGGCAGGAATATACATTCTCTGTGCCTTCTACAAGTAGGTCTTTCAGTTTCTAAGATGCTGCCTGGAACAGCAAACAGAATTTTTATCACCATGCGTGTTTGTGTCCAAGTATTGAAGCTGCACAAGACTTTGCACCAGGAGTTTTCATGCTTTTTGACTGAAGCGCTCGTTTTTTTATCTTCTTTGTTACCTTGAATATTGCTACATCTGTAGTATCTTACCCTGTCTCTGGAACATTTCTGGGATGTTCCTCAGTGTTGTCTGTGGAAGTTCTTCAAAAGTTACAGAATTTTCAAAAAAGTTACAGGTTTTCCTACTGAGTAGTTGAGCTCTGTGAGTTCTATCTTTGAGGCTTAGCATCATGAAGACAAGCGGGCACTGCTACACTACAGTAATAACTAGAGGAAGGCTGTGAGGTGCAATAGTCACCCTTCTCAGTGGAAGCTGCAGAATTATCAACTGACTTTTGGCATTGAAAATCTGTTTCTTGCTCTAAGGGCTGTAGCGTTTGTTATGCTTTTCTAGCTGTTCATGAAGGTAGAATGCAAATTACAAGTGTCATTAAACACACAGTATATCCCTGAACTTTCTTTGTTAATTACAGCAGTTTGGTGGATGGACAAGCTTGAGTGATGATGAAGCATCACAGATGGCATTGGAGTGTGCATTTGAATTCATTTGTAGAGCCAAACACTTCTTTGCTATCTTGTCAGTAAACTGTACAACTGTGCTGGGTGATCTCTTTAAATTTGCTTTTGCTCTCCTCCCATGGCTTCACAGTGCCCAAACTAGGGAGTAGTTAATTTCAAAAGCCATTTAAAAATTAATCATTAGAAAGCTAGTATCTGTCAAAATGGCCATTAAAAGCAGTAAGGGAGGTGAGACAGATGCCTGATAATGATATAAAATATTTTATTTTGGTCTAGTGACCCTACATATGCATTTGGTTTTATTTTTGTCTTTCAGTATTGAATAACTCATGTTTCACATTTCTAAGATTTCTAAAATCTAGAGCCCCACTTTATTGCTGTTTGAAATGAAAATGCTACATTAAAATATTAATATAGGGATGCAAAAAGAATTTTACCAACCTCAGCGGGAGGCTTCTGTCTAAGAGGCATTTTTCTAAAGTTGTTTTTGTGTTTTTACCCCCAAATTATTTTTTAAAAGGTTAAAAAATGTGACTCTTTTTTGGAGGCACTTTAAATATTTTTTATGCTAAGGAGCACAACATGGCTGTGACTTTAACCAATTAAAGAAATAAGATCGCCATGAACAGGGTGATATTTTTTTTGGAGGAAGATTTTAGTTTCTTTTTGTCTCAAATTGTTCTTAGAGAACTATTTTTAAAGGCGTTTAGCTGCATTTCTTCTGTTCACTTGCTTCAAGAGTATTAATATGTGGTGAAGTAATCAACACTAGTGCAAGCAACTTCATTATAAATTTAGTAGGCAAGGGTTTATTTTACCTCTCAGTTTGAGTACTGTGAGAAGGCAGTACAGAAATGTGCTTGTGGAGCTGCTAGCTGTGGGTTTTGCTTTGTCCCCTCCCTATCCCTGTGATCTAAGTGTTCAGGAGAGCTAAGTGTAAAAATGAAAGATTATGTCAAAAACCATGGCTCTAAAGGTGTAAAACTCTGACTTTGGGAATGTTGTATTTATTATGTGTGTATTCCAGCTTGGCACTTTTTTCCTTCCATGTAATACTGCCACGGTCTTCTAATCGGGTCCAGAGCAAGGATCTGCACGCAAAAGAACGTTCTGTACCATGTTAGACCTGATTGCTGTGCAGTGCAGTTCCTGGTGCTTGGGAAGCTGTAAGTGGGCTCTTAGGTGTACATATGTAATGTCACTTAGATGGAAACTGTACATTCACAAATACAGTTTGGTTCAGTTGCCGTGCTTGTTGAGAAGAAGCAGTGGGATGAACATTATTAATGGAAACTGGCTGGTCTTTGAGAACCACACTGGAGTGTCACTATATTGAGATCTGAAAAGTATGAACAGTAGTTTTTATCCATCTTAGAAGCTGTCCTATGGATTGATGTAGCTCCTGTGGGCTATTGCATGGTAAAAAATAATAGAACAGTGATAATGGTGACGTATAACACAGTCATCCAGTGGAAGAGACCTTGGTAGAAGACCTCTTAGTATGCTCAAGTGAAACATGAGTTTCAATGTGCTCATCGCTAAAAAGAAACAGAATTTTAAAAGGAAAAATTGAATTCCAAGGCACCTGCAAAGCATCATTGGGGTTTTTTTACATAGCTTGACAGTTTTGGTGCCCAGCCAGTTTTTATGGAACAGCAGGAGTGATCTGTGGTATAGAGGTATGAAAGGAGGCTACAGGGAGCAGGGTCCAAAGACCTTGTGTTTGATCTTTGAACTGACACATTAAATAAAAGTGTGAATATGTATTCCGTACCACTGCTTATGCTTTGCAGCCATTTGCAAGGCTTGCACAAACTGTGGTCTGGTGCTGCTTAAGGAGCCACGGAGGCTTGTTATGGCAGCAGCAGAACCTGGAGTTAAAGTGAAGTCCATAGGAGTGGTGGCTGGATCACAGAGCGATATTAAAGCCAGAGTCCTGTCTTCAACTCCTCTCATTCTCTCATAGTTACATGCTTTATTTACGGGGAAGAGGAGAAAGTCGAGTTGGGATTTGTAAGCCAGGTTGCTCTAGTATTAGGAAGTGTCCTTTTGTGTTTAGGAAATGCTAATGATACACACTAAGTGCTAGGACAGCCAAACAGTAGACACAGTGTTGGCTGAAGGGTCACCTTTTCAATCAGTAGAAATTACTTTCTGCTGAGATTTAGGTAATGCTTTCCACTACCTAATTTATTCAGAGTTCACAGAGCAAGAAGGTTTGGTAACATGTCTTTTCCATTAAAATGCAGTTTTTGGTGTTTTTGTTTTCCATTGGTTTATTTTGTTATTGTGGTACTTCTAACATGTCTTGATAACAGAAAACCATGCTATAAAATGCTAAAATTTGTAATGTTGAAAGAAATTTGATAGAGTACCATAATTGGCAACCAATAAATGCAATATTGAATGAGGAAAAGTGTTGGAGGGATTGTTGAAATGTGTTGCATCTTTGATAAAACCCAAAGTACTTGTTAATGTTCATCTCAATAACTTGAGCTGATCAGAAGACCAGCAATGGCATTTGACACTAGGTTTAAGGGGAGATAGGATATTGAAAGAAAATGTTAAATAATCGCAAAGAGTTTTTTTTCTTTTTGTGTATTTTCCTCTCCTTGACTGAATTGTATGCTGCAATTTACGTACATCTCCAGTTTGCAGCACATCACAATGCTTCAATTAAATTGACTGCTAAACTGGATGTTGAAAAGTTGGGTTTTTTCTGTGTATAGATAAATCCTGCTGATGTTCGCATGAGCTCAATATTTGTGGGCAATGCCTGAGACTGGACCTGTTTGTCTATTAGATACCTGTCCTGCTGGTTTCTGTGTCAGAGGCACACATGTTGGAGGAAGAGATCAGGTGTTGCTCTCTGAAATTATGTGTATTTGTGATGTCAGGCAGCTCAGCTCCTCCCCATGCTGTGCAGAGCAGGGCTGCTTCTCAGCATCTGAGAGCAGTCATTTGCATGGCACCACTTGGGCACTGGCGTTCCTGCTTCTTGGGAAGCTTAGCAGCTTTTTGCTGCGCAGAGGACCTGAGTGGTAGGGTGTGTGTGATACTCTCCCTCAGTCCCTTGATGTGAAACAGAAGTTGCACAAGAGCTGCTCCATAGCCAGAGCTGAGTATTTCCTCCCTACGTGCATCCTCTTCTTCTTCCTGCCCCTCCCAGCCACTTCCAGCAGCCAAGCTGAGTTACTGTAAGCCCCAGATGGAGGAAAGATGTGAGCCATTAGTGCAAAACATTTTTTCTAAGCAACCAGCACTCTTGAGAGTGTGAGAAAAGCAGAAGAGGTCGCTTCGTGCTGTGTGTTGACATGTATTGGTTCTTCTGCAGGATGCAAAAAGATTACCATTAGGCACACCATTGTATCTGGGAAACACCATTATAAGATGATTGTTCAGAGGAGTGCATGTCGAAAGTGCTGATCTTATTTCATCATGGTTCTAGTCAGTGATGTATGGAAAACATTGATTGCTTCAGATGAGCTAAATCTTCACGTTATTTATCCACTCAGGATCCATATTGAGCTAGGTACTTAGTGCTTCCGAATGCACAGGCTCCCAGGGGATCCCCAGTGTGACACAAGCAAAGGATGAAAGGAACTGTTCAGGATGGCATCGTCTCTCCAATGAGTTGTGTTATATTATCCAGTACAAAAGAATTTTATTGTACTGGTCGTGCAATGATAATCCCTCAAAGGAAGGGCTAAATTATGCCTTCTTGTGCACACTTGCAGTAGAATAGGTATACTAGGCTGGATGCCTGCCTTTCTCGTTCTTGCAGAGGAGGAAGGTGTTGAGATAGGTCTCTTGAGGCTATAGAGGTCAAGACAGTCATATGACAGAAGTAACTAGGAGTAGGTCTTACTCTGTTGGCGTGGCATAATGATTTGAATGTGCTTCTATTTTCTTGCAGAGGAGATGATGGAGTTTAGTTTGGAAGTATTTTTTTAATTAGGGAGAACTATTGCAGGTGAAGGGATCTTATACAGCACAGAGCAATACAGAATAGCGCAATGGTGTAAAGAAGCTTGCTGGCATGTCTCATTTCAGCCAAACATGAGTGATGCCCTGTATGTACATAATCTGGGTGTGGCAATAATTGCCAGTTGGTGACAGGTCTGGGAGAGGAGTTAATGTGCTTCATCCATTTTGTAAGGTAACACTTGTGAAAAGCTCCACCTTGAAATACTCCTTGTGGAATTAACATTACAGTTTCTTCATTTCTCTTGTAACCCTGTTAACTGTGCTTCCCATGCTGCTGCTCCTCAGGTTGTGTTCAGGATGCTACTGCAGAGCTTTATCTCTGTCTGTTAAAGGTAGACGCCATGGAGTCAGCTGCAGGATACCTCCTCTGCAGAATAAGAAACCCTTCTGTCTGAGTCTTGCTGCTGACTAGGCTGGCCGGACTAGTGTTTGCCTTGACAATATGACTTTTTTTTTTTTTTTTTTCCTTGGCCGAACATTTCTTGCCAGTGGTTTTGTAAAGGATTTTGCCTTCTGTTTTATAATGATGCTGAAGTCAAACTGCAGGAATGTAGGTACTTGTGAATGTAGGTGAATTGATGGGCACTAGGACATGAGTATTAACAAACTCTTAGTTTAAAAGGTGTGTGTCCTGGAGTGGTGGGTGGATCATTTTTGGTTTTGATTGAAGCTGTGCATTGAATTTCTTTAGTTTGTAGATAGGGAACAAAATCTGTCTGACTCATAGCAGGCTGTACCTATGCTTAAACAAGCAAGGAGCTGCACAACTGCGTTGTTCTTGGAAAACGTTCAGCTGTAAAAACAAGGCCACATCTGGACTGAGACAGCCTTCTCTTAAGACAGACTCTTTTTTCATAGCTTGTTTCAGCAAGTAGAAGACTTGTGCGTAGTTGTTGAGCCCACCTTGCTGTTCTAAAGATGTGGAGTTGCTTCTGGTATGCTTTTCTCATTTGACAGGAATATTATTTTTAGATTATGAATTTTGAGGATGTAGTGAGTTTGAAATACATTAATGGAAATCAGAGTTTCTGTGATGACTGTAATATACTAATTCCAGTGATGACTTATATCAGTAGTTTGCTGTTAGCTGTAGCTTGGAGTAGTTAAGATGACCTGCCTTGGGGTTACAAAAAAACCGGCGCCAGACACTTGAGATTTTGATGTTGACTAAAAGTTGCTACAACTGTGTCTCGAGGTCAAGTTCAGGTTTTTTTTGTCTCTAGAGATAAGAAATGCTGGAATTCCCACTACTTCATTTGTTTCAGCTATGAATGTCTCAAGGGCTGGGCTCAGCCTGACCTGTTTTGTTTACTGTGTCTATTGTGTGAAAAGCACACAGCATGTTAACTAAGACCAGACACCCCTCCTCCAGCCTTTCACGGGCATCATTTTACCAGTGTTTCCTCATTTGGGGATTTTTTTTCCCCTCTAATTCTAGAAGATGTCAACTTCGTTTACAGACATGAATGGGGTATAATGATATCAATGACTCCTGATGGGTGTGTAATAATTCCACTGGTTTATTCTCTTTCTAGATGCTGTGACAATGGAGTTGAGCTGTGCTGAAGTACCTCTTTATGTAAGTTCTACAACACTAGGCTTCTGCCTAGGGAGTTGCTTTCTTTTGGGTAATGGCTCATTCAAAAGCAGGGTGAATGAAACCAAAAACCATTCTCTGGCTTTCTGAGGCCGCAGACTGTTGAGTGTTGCTGTCTGATACAAGCATGTGTGAGAATGATAGTTTTCAATACTGTGGCTCAGTTCTCTGAAGTGAGTTTTAAATTATTTTCTCTTTACGGTCATTATTTTCTTATCCTTCAGTAGACTCAATTGCAGTTTTCTAAAGCAGAGTTACAGGCTGTGAAGAGACACCACTCACTTGCTTTCTCACACTTTACAGCTGTTTTTTCCCTTTAGAATTCCAAATTACCATTCTCTCCTTTTCCTCAAAGCAGGAAATTGCATGCTATGTCAACAAATGAGTAAGTTGAAGTTTGTAATTGAATGGAAACTTTTCTGCAAAACCTGAAATGATTGCTCGGAGTTCAAAACCAGGTAGTAACAGGAGTGAGGACATCCGTTAGATGAAATTAATTTACTTGGTGCCTTAACTGGATGCGAGTATGAGGATTAAAACTTGGGCAGTCTAGTCACTATTATTAATAAACCATGGTTGTCTTTTTTTGGCTTGTTCTGGCACAGTTTGCAGAGAGAATGCTAGTAGCAGATGTACGTGAATGTTAATGTCTGGGAAGGTAGAGTGGAAGGGCACTGAGTGGTTTTCAAAAAGATGGTAAAAGGTGAAACAGAGGCAAAACAGAACAATTATCTGCTTATTGTGATGAGACGGGGATGGAAATGAAGGAGTACAAATAATCTGTACTCCAGAGTATTGAAGGAACATAGGATCGCTAATATATAAGCATGAGTTTTCATTGTATTTGTCACCACGGGTGTAGGAACCTCAGGCTTGCAAAAATTCTATGCAGTATCTTTAAAGGTGAGAGGGAGAAATTTGTGAGGCCTGTGCACATGATGTTGGATGAGTGGTGCAAGGTTTTAAAAACAAATTTTAACAGAAAGAATATCCAGGACATGGTGCTAATGCATAAAATTCAACATCATAGGCTGATACATCAGATTGACCTAGTATCTTCCCACGATAAGCTAACTGACCACTTAGAGAAGGGCAGTACCATGGGTTTAATCCAAGTAGTTGAAAATTAAACATTTGATACCGTGTCTCATAGGAAATTCTTATGGAAGTTACAGAAGGTGGATATTAATATAAAGAGATAAGGATATGTGGATCCTGCAAGAACAGTTATTAAGGTAGTGAGAAAGATACTACAAATGATACTCGTTAAGTATCATAGTTAAGGCCAGTTCTGTTTAGTATTTTGATTATAAACCTGAGAGCCAGATGTAGGGTTGTGAAATCTGTGTAAATCTGTATCTCCCAGTATCCCATGATACTGGGAGATGTTGACTAGTATTGAGGAGAGTTCAGTTATTACATGGTAAGATTGACTTTTCCCCACCTTTTACTTACTCCAGTTAATAAGAGCATTGTACAAAGCTGTGCATTTGGGGAGTCATAGTGATACATCTCATGACCTAGGGACTCATAAGGTGGAGGCACAGAGGGCTTGGGGTGTATTAGTCACCTGTAGAGTGATGGATATGAGAGTGTGATTTTAGTTGGGAACATTCTCCCTAAGCTTTGCACAAGTGAGAGCCTGCCCTGGATGTGCGCTTTGGTAACTTCCTGGTTGTGGTTGTGAGCTTTGGAGACCTGCTAATTGTGATCCACAGCCTCTCACTGGCCAAGGTGGGTAAATCCCAGAAGGTCCTCTTACCTTGCTGGAAAACAGATGAGAGTGGTTTGGGTCGCCTTGAGGTGGTCACCAATTTGTTTTCCTTTGGAGGGGACAGGTGGAGGTGGTGTCTTTCTTCTGGGTCCCCAGCATCCTCCCAAGTCTGAGGATGGTGGTGAAACATAGACTTCTAGAGACCTGCAGTGGGAGCACCTGGGCTGAGTTTCACAGAAACTGGGACTGCAGTAATTTTTTAACAGCCTCCTATATTTTGTGTGAGTGAGTGTATGGGCAGGGGGTGGGGAGGAGAGGGAACAAGGGTATGTAAACCTTTTGGGGCTTTACAGGGAATGAGAAGGGGCTGTGGGAACACTCTAAGATGACTGAGAAAGGATCAAGGTTGTCTTTCATCCCCCATCTAAAACTTGGGGAGGTCTTGGCAGACCTTATACTGGTCATCTGAGGTTGACGTAGTTGCTTTGGTGAGTTAGTGTCGAAAGTGTTACGGATTCACAGTCTTGCTTGTCATAATACTGTTCCTAATCTGGGTACTTCTCAGCATATCTGGGAAGACCAAAGAGGCCTGTCCATCTTGAAAAAGTCCTTGAGTTAAGGCATTTCTTTTCTCTTAGTTGGGTCCAATTCATCAGTTCTGGAAACTCCTTCCAACTGCTCCTGCTTTATTTGCCTGACTTTGCTGGAGAACACAATCAAATCAGCACATATATTAGATGTGAAAGTCCTTCTGATTGTGCAGTTCCTTAGACAGTTTTCATTAAGCAGTTCTCTGGCTAGTCTCACTTGTCTAAAATCAGTTGAATCTTCATCCATAAGCAGGGATAGAGAAAGCATCTCTTGGGAAGTCTGAGTGAAAATGACAAATATTTGCACTGCAGTGAATTCAGGTATTTCTCTGATGTGTTTCAGTCCCTTTTAAAGGACACAATGGAACTACAGAATACCACCATGTCATGGCAATTGCATACAGTTTGCATGCAACTTCAGAAATGTCAGCATGTGGTTTTAACACATTATTATCTGCAGGGAAAGTAGAAGTAGTCAAAAGGTAGAAATTAGTCCCTTGTTTCAGCCTTTAAGAAAGTGCAAGTTTTTGTTCTTTGAGAGAAAGAGATGTTTGGTCCAAAATTAGGATCCTTTAAACATGCTTAGTATCCATATCAAGTGGATTTTACGCTCTACTTTATTCCTAGAATGTCTGTCTTTGAGGCTTGTACTTTGTGTCCAATAATCTAAGAATAACTGCAGTTCTGTGTTTATAATTCATACTTTGGAGATTATATGAGGTACTTTGTTGACTTGCTGTATGTGATCAGCTGTTACACCACTGGAGGATGCACCCATACAGTGCTGTTACTTCAAACTGTCACACTTTGTCAGGGCTGAATTTCTTTGCACATCTAAAATAGTATGCATAATTTGGTGATGACTGTTTATTTTTTGTTACATAAGAGGAAGTGTGTTCAGAAAGCTCAAGGACCTTTCTGGGTAAAATAATTTTTGTGAAATCTAATTTAAAAATACTATATGAAATTACTCCATTTCAAAAATGCATTATTTTGAATCACTTCTCTCTATATGTAATTTTTGTGGTAGCATTACATTCAAATCTAGTTACAACACATAAATGTCGTGGTTTGAAAAATAAATGGTAATGAAACAGAAAATTAAATATTTGAAGCACAATCTTTTCAGTTAATTGGAGGAGCCTGTTTCCGGCTTCTAGACAGCAAAATACTGTTAACCACATAATAAAATTACTCCTTATAAGCCAGTCTCATTTTCAGGATTGACAAGCCAAGGATAAACTGAAACATTGTACATGTTGTCTCTTCTTTCAATGCTAATAATACATTGTTTAAGCAGAGCTTGAATTTAAATAGCTTGTGCCCTCATAAATTATGCTTTTTTAATGGGTACAAATAAAATTATATTTATCTGATTATTTCTGTAAGAAGAGCAGCAAATCAAATATTTTCATTTCTGTGATTCTGTAAACATAGTATATGCAATACGGCCATGCTGTCTTCAGCCAGCTACTGGTTTCATTGTAGATGGAAAAAAGATTATCCATGAAAGAATAAAGGCAAAATATTTGATTAAGCACTGTTGTGCTGGTTCAGCATCATTATTTTATGCTGCCATCAGTTGCCTGATCACACAGGCCAACGCTGAACTCAGCAACATCCCTTCAGAAGTCTTCTTTCAGACAGTCCTGCCATAGGTTCCTGTAGGCCCAGCTCTTCCACTACCCACTGTGGTGCCAGCATCACCTGCTGGACGCAACGGACAGAGATGGCTCCCTCAGTGAGGGCAAACATACCATGAGAGTGGTCAACTCTTAAGAGCGGAAACTAAGTGATCTCAGAAATTTTTAAATTATTCACTGCTGAAAGCGTGAGGAATGTTTCCTGTGGGAGCAGCAGAGAGAAATAAAGAGATGCAGAGCCATGGAAGATATCCACAGCAGTTCCATCTAGACATCAGAGAGATCTCATCTCCCAAGAAGATTATGCTGAAGGTTACATGTTTGTTCTGTCTTTCCAAAGGAGTACTTGAATGTGGATTCTCTGGGAAGAGGCAGAAACAGGGACTCCTGGCTTTGAGATGCAGGATCTCCTGGAAAAGAAAATTTCCATTTGGTCCTGTACTGTATGTTGCTTTCAATTCTCACAGTGCACTTTCCCAAGCTATTACATGGCTCTGTATACAACCACTGGATCTGGCTGGAAGTGCTTGAGGTCAAAGCTTAGTTAACTTCTCTTGTATGCTGCTACAGCAAGTCACTCCCTCCTAAGTGTCTGTACTGGTTTGTTCTTGTTTGAGCTTGGGTTTTGTTTCTGACACACACTGAACAGCTTCTTTGGTGAAGCATGGATGCCAGGGAGGGAAGGGTGCTTATGTATTCACTGGTTTATATTGATCTATTGAGTTATCCCTACAAATGGTGAGTGTTCAGCAGGTTTTCCTCTGACTGGGTTGGGGAGGGGTGAACATAGCAAAGGGGCTGATTGCAGCCATAGAGCATCTGAGTCTCTGGAGACTCTGCTATCTTGCATAAGCTAGATGATGGTCTTTGCCTGGACTGGGTCTGCACAGTGCCAAGTGTGTCAAGTTTTCTAGGGTTTCTTTTTCCCTGACTTCTGTCCAGCATGTTTCCTCTTACTGCTGTTTATGGAGCTTGCATGGTCATACCTGTTCTTTGTTTTTTTCACTCTTGGTGATGTGATATTGGCTTAATGCTCTCTATTTTGGGAGCCTATGTTTTCCATCACTGTAATAATGTCGGTGCCTTGTGATCTCTGTAGTGCGCTGTTCCTCACAATGCTCTTTTAGTCAGCAGATGTTGTTTAACTTCATTTACAAAGAAGATCTGAGGTGATGTAAGTACAACAACATGCCTAAAATGTAAGAAAGGTGTGGTGAAACACACTCCTGTCCAGATTTCTCAGATCCTAACCTAGGATGCTAGGGTGGGGCAGCAGCCTTCCTCTGTAACCTGTTTAGAAGATAAATATGTTTGTATGAAGAACATTTTTGTGCATGGTAGTTTGCTTTTCTTTGACAGTAAGTGGAAACTGCTTCTAGTGCGGCTTGCTCTTGGCATGTCCCATCAGGGAAGATGTATCCCAACTCATTTACGGTTTCAAAGAAAGAAGTGCAGCTGCTTTAGATGAAGGCAGAGAGAGGGAGATGCATGGAGTCTGCATTCACAGCCGCTTCTCCTCCAAGAATAAATGAGAGGCAGAGGAACCATGTCTCAACCTTTGTCTCTTTGTTCTGCAGTGAAGCTGCAGGTACCAAGGCCAAGGGCTGTTCGCATGAGGGTTAAGAGCGCTCAAGGCAGTGAGTCCTGAATTCATGTGCTAGTTCATATGACTGTGCAAACCTGGGCCCCATCCATACCAGCATTTGCCTGCACCATTGCACTACTGGACTTCACCCTCAGTAGCAGCGAAGGAGGAGAAGCAGGTGCAGCCTGGTGGCCATGGCTGACCTTCCAGGTGAACTTGATTGGAGCAAGTTGAGGTGACAGTGTAGCTTCCCTGCTGCGTCCACATTAACTGCTGGCCCAAGAGGTTGACTCTCTCATACAAAATTGGAAATTAAATGCTGGTGCAGGAAAGAGAGTCTGGCAGCTTTTTTTATCACATGCAATATACCTTTAGCCTGTCCCTACAGAGGCTTGTCTGTATTACAGCCTCAGTTAATTATCCCTTGGATTCATGATGTTTTATTTCCTTCTGTCATTAAGTAAGAATTTTTAAGTTCTTTTGATCTTTTGTTACTTTTCCAAAGGATATACCCTCCCTCCAGGAGTTTTTGGGCAACAACCAGGGCTACAGCCAGGTTCATTAGCATTGCCAGCGTTTTCTTAATCTTCAATCTTGTGGTTCCTCAAGGATGAGCTGGCCTGATTTCCTGAGACCTGCCTGAAAACATGACTGCTTATTCACAGTGCTTGGGGGTAGAAGGCATTTCAGTAAGAAACAGGAGAAAGTGAATTAAGGGACATACTTCATACCCAGGGGGTGCAGACACCAACAGCAAATTCCTGGTCTGATTTTTAAGGTTCTTCAAAGCAAAGCGTGCTGTGTTGATGGGCAGTTTATCTACCTGGATTTCTGTAGGTGAGAAACATGGGGAAACAGACTTAATTAAAAAATGTTTTTGTTCACGATTAAGCTCATTTCATTAACCAGTAGTAAAAGACCTAAGTCAGGAGGTGCTGTCCAAGGAGCAAAGCAAGGGAGCTCTGTCCAGCCAGCTGCCAGGGACCATCCTGCTTTGCCCCATTGCTGCCTTTCATGTTCCGCTGTTGAACTAGCCTGGGAACTGTTGTATGATCTGCACACTTGACAGCAGTGGCATGGAAGGGGAAAAATAATTGCAGAGTCTTGTAATGGACATTTGTGTAAACTACTTCCAGGCCAGTTTCAGACTATGCGTGGCTGTTCTACAGTGGAGGAAATTAAGAACAAAAGTTTCAGATTAGAAGTCAAAATCCTGTTGAAAAGATCAGAAAGCAAAGGGTGGTAGAAAGTTCACTCTGAAAAGAGCATTTTAAGATATATCCAGGGACTGGGTTAATTTTGGTTCTCTTTTGGCAACTTCTGGTTGTCTGGGCTGTTTTTACCTCAAAGGTGAGAATTTTCAAAAGTGCTCTGTGTTGGTTGATGTTGCTTCAGCTGAAGGCAATGGTTTTCTGATGTTCACACAATCCTGAATGCTTCTGAAACTTCCAGCAGTGTGTCGGGGAGAAATTTGACCGCATTTGCTGGAAAATGTTCAGAGGTCCATAGGCGGAGGGACTCTGAAAACACTTAGTGAGACCGTTAAAAACTTCAGAATAATCTTCTTTGGCAGGAAGAAATGCCAAGTGTTTTTCTAAAGTATGGCATTTGTATAGCTAGTCAGAGCTAAAGGCAAATGCACTGTAATTGTTACCTTCACAAATGCATGGGTTTCATGTGCATGAGCATTCCTAATGCATTGTTGAACATAATTCAACAGTATTATTCTGTTTTCTAATTGATTGAAGCTCACACTGATATACAATTCCAGCATACTTTTGCCTGGTGTGAGTAGGAAGTTGCAGTAGGACTTGCATATTGATCCTGAAGTGAGTAGCTGATTGTGTTGCCAAGCTGCATGCCTTCCCAGTTCCTTCATGCCAAATTAAGAAGAGTTAAAGTGGGAAGAGGTGTGGAAAGGGAAATGGCATTGCTGACCGTTTTGTGTTACCCAGCTATCCTGTTAGCAAGGCCAAAGACTTGTGAGGCCTTTAAAAAAAGCCAAAATATGTACCAGCTGTGGAAGGTGGGAGAGGTCAGGCAGGGAATTGTTTGGGTGGGAAGAAGTGTGTATTGGGTGACCATGCTTTCAGAACAGGGTGGACAAAACCCATCTTTGAGGAATAACTTGGGCAGTGATTGATCCTGCCTTGAGGCAGGGGACTTAGCTAGTTGACTTCCAGGATCTCCTTCATACTTCTTGTTCTTTTTTGCTTGGAATTAACTTTTGTCATCAGTTTGGATGTAACAGAATGCTTTATTTTTTACAGGTTTTTTTGGGCTACTTAGCTGTTAAAAAGGTGGCAGTAGTTTCTACCAGCACTTACTTTTCCTTTACAAAGGCACTGCATCTATACTGAAATGATGAACTTGCTGATATTTCGTATCAAAAGAAGACAACTTACTGGTCTTCATTAGGCATTTTCTTGGTGCTTTTGTCTTCAAGAGCATGCTGGGAGTTTGCTAGAAGCATCCTTCAAATGACATTCTGAGATGCAAGCAGTCACTGAACCCTTTTTTCTCGGTGTTTTGATAAGAATGGAGTGCTGTCTCAGCTGCTAATTGTTGGGCTTCCCTCATGCTGTCTTGCCTTAAGCAAATGTGGGGGAGATGCTTCTTCTGCCTAGGTGTCTGCACAAATGCACCCTCTGCATTCCTCAAAAAGCTGCCTCACACTGAAGAAGAACCTACAGATGCTTGTGTGTAAAGCTGATACTTGGAGAATCTGTTGTGGTGCATTTCCTGCATGCTGGTAGTGTCTTCTGCATGGGCATGGGAGGCTGAAGACAATGTTTGCTGCAATCTGTCAATAAGAACTCTTGTGTATATTATAAATATATCACTGAACATTAGAAAAGCATGTTTATAACTTTTTCTTTCTTATTAATGATTTGAATATGGTTGTTTTGTGTTTATTTACAATTTCCCTAAGGCTTTAAAAACATCTTTTGTATAGGATTGTTCATAGTTGCAGCAGAGGTCATTAAAATTGTATGGCTTCTCAGGGAAAATATCTTGCCACTGTTCTTGTCTGAGCACAAGTAAAATATATCTAAACAATTCACCTTAAAACATAAAGATTTTCTGAAGTGAGTCTTTTGAACAATGAAGAAATATTTATGTTAAATTGTAGTGGCTAATGGCAGCTTACATAGAGGAAAAAAGTCCCCTTATTGTAAGCAATACTTGGGGATTGGCGTTTACTTTGAGATGTTGGGACTTGCATTTTGGGAACAAAGAAGACATTTTTTTTTACCCCTGCATGTAGATATTTTTATTAGCACATGTAATTACAAATGTGATGTCTGCTTGTACCATTACATTTACAGATAATATCCTTAGAAATGCTGGAGAAAACCTTTCTCAGGCTATTATGTTGCTTACATAGTTTGGTAAAGACATTTTTAGAGTACTTTAGAATGTATTGTTTTTATGGTAAAAGGCTGTTGGGAAAATAGATTTATGCAGGCTGTGTATGCAAGGATACGGACCAATCATTGAAGTTTAAGTATTAGCCAGTGTGATGGCCTTGATCTGGAAGACCACTAAAGATCTCTTTGTATCGCACCTGTTTTGCTGGGGCAAGTTGCTGGTGAAGAAGATAGTGTTGCCCAAATGAGTCCGAAGTAGAAGAAGCTCAGTTCAGGTTAAGGGCCAGTTATTTGTTAGGGTATGCGGTCACTTGCAGCAGAGTAGGGATGAGGCACACTGGATGTGCCACAGTTGCCCCTTCAGCCTGTCTTGCCTGCCTGGCTGCTGTCGTGCCTCAGCTGTGAGGATTTCCTACCTCCCTTCATCTGTTCTCCTCGTGGGGAGCCTGCCTTAGTCCCTTGCTGAGATGCAGAAGAGGGTCAGTGCACAGCTGGAGATGGGAGCTCTTCTGAGGCTGTGGAAAATCTGGGCTTTGCTGCTCCATGCCCAGGACGTGGGGCTCAGAGGACCCTGCTGCTGTATGCCTGATCCTGGTGAGGTCTCGAGTGCCCCAGAGAAACCAACAGAAATCATGCGTCTGAAAAACCTGTTTGGTTACAATGAAAATATGCATAGACCTATAAATCCTGTTAAAAACACAAACCTTCCTAATCTCCTCCTTGGCACCGTCATGGAGGCACCAGTGCCAGGACAGTGTTTTCACTGGTAGTAAAAGTTCTGCTTTCCTTTATGGATCCCAGAGAGGTCAAAGCTGCCAAACACTTGCTAAGCCACAGGTTTAATGATTTTAGAGTTGGGTTGCTGTCTCTCTTAATGCCTCTCTAGCTGCAGCCTCCTCTCTCCAATCCTCCTGCATACTTCTTTGGTTTTTATTTCAAGGATTTCAGGGATAATCTTGGTTCTCATTAAACCAATGGCAAAAGTCCTCCTGACATCAATAGGCTGATGATTTCTCCCATGTTCTTTTTATTCTGTACAATTTCTGATATCTTTTTGCAGTTGGAGATGTTGATGTGGCTTCCTGAAGTTCTCACCTGTTAGAGGCCTGAATAGCATTTGAGAGATCTCCAGTTCCCATGTGTCGCTGTGGAGGTTTGGTAGAATACTTGTTTTGAGCCACTCAGGTGTAAATCTAAGTAAGATAATGGCTCCCTGGTCTCAGTAAGTGCCTTTGACTTTAAAATTTGCTTACTCTAGTGAGTCCATCAGAAGCAACACTGTGAACTCGAGGGCAAACACTTCCCAGCATCTGCCTGAAAAACTAGCTGTGACCAGGGGCTGTGGTTATTTGCCAAGATGGTGAAGTGGCACGTCCTTTCCTCGCTTTGATTAAATGGGGATTGAACAACTGTATGAGGTCCACATGGACCCTAAGAAGCATGCTTAAGCATACTTACACATAGAAATAAACCTGCAATGCCCTGTTAGATTTTTCCCAGTTTGTGAGGATATAAATAAGTATGTTAGGGAGAGGAAAGGGTGGGAGAGAGGTTGAACTGTCGTTAAGACAAATGAATTTGTGAAAATAGTGTTAAAGACACCTAGCAACTGGTGGATTGTCAGGAATCTGGCCCAGCAAAGTCTTCTGGGTCCATCCATGCTCTCACAGCTGCCTAATATTCGGGCCGCTTGTCTGGCCTTCCAAAGATGAGGTGCCTGTGTGACTTAACTAGTTTGGGATTTGGTACCTAGAGGATGAATGTTAAGCCTGAATTGGTTCTGTAGTTAGAAATGCAGAAGAAATTTGCCAGTTGGGATGTGTTTTCAGCTTCAGTGTCTGGAATGAGCTCAGAGGAAACATGACTCTCTAAGATCAGTGTCCCCACTTCAGGTAGTGCATGTATTGCGATATATTTATGTTGTTTTTGCTCTTTTGTACTGATGCATGAATTAGGCCTTAATTACCTACTTTTAAATGCCAGAAACTGTGGTTTTAGTCTCTTTATGCTTTAGTGATGGGTCAGTGTCAGAGGTTTTTTGCAGACCTGAGCAGGTGTTTCGGTTGTGCCTTGCAGAGGGGAGTGGGAAGCAGTGGAGAAGTGTGTCTCTCAGATGTGAGAGTAATGCTCAACAGATGTTTTCTCTGAGTATGAATTTATCTTAGAACTCTAGAAATGTGTTTTGCTGTTGTTTACTTATACTGTTATATTTGTAGTAGTCTAGTGGATATATGTGTTTTGATTGAGAGCCTGGACTGAGCATTTGGGCTCTGCCAAGGAGAAGCTCTGTTACAAAAGAGGTAGCATCTCCCAGAAAGCTCTGGGAAAGCGTTGTGAAGCAGAGGTGGAGGAATACGTTACTGAGTCTCCTGGCAAGACCCAGCCAGGAGGGCTTCCCTCCTTCCTGCATGCCTTGCTAGGAAAGGAGGATGGAGCTGGAATTGCTCCCACTTCTGTCACTCTCCAAGTTAATTTGTCTGCAGAGGAAAGATCTGTTCAGGTGTTTCATGCTGCAGCCTGCTCCCTAGGCTGGCCTTGTCTAGGGGAGCCAGGAAAGAAATGCTTCTGCAGGGAATGGGTATAATCGAGCAATATAAATTATTCCTCAGATTTAAGCTAATAAAATAAGCCCTTTTCTTAAAGGGCTAATGTATAGCTTTTAGGTTTCTGTCTAGGTGAGCTTATTTTGTGTATGCGAAGAAGGTGATCGAGATCAAGTTGGTACACGTTTCTGAAGCTCTGTTGCACTTTTCTAACACTGGGCTTTAACAACTGCTACAAAACATAACAATCCAAGAAGTGGAGGGACAGGAAGGGATGAAATTGTAGGGGTGAAGTCCAGCAGTAGTAGAATCATAGAGTCATTTAGGTTGGATGCACTTGTAAAGATTTTCAGGTGGTGAGAAGAGGAGATGACATAACTGCACCAAGAGTGTTTTGGAGAGGAGTAGGTGAAAAGAAAAAAGATAGTTTGAAGCTAGAGCAACAGGCATTTGTGCTGACCTGAACAACAAACTGCTGCATGCTTTAATAGTGACAGCAAGGAAGAAGTTGATGGAATTGAGCAACATGAAATGGGAGCATTTGAAGACAGTAGGATGTGATGGCAAATGGGAAGTCCTGGAGATTATGATAGGAGCTTGTCCTTTGTGAAATAACTGTTTCTGATGCCATGCGTGGTAACCACCCAGCATCAAAAAAAGTGTAGCTTAATATTCCCCTGTGAGATTTACTTTCTCTGTTATCTTTGATTCCTGTCTTAGTAATAGAGGGTTTAACTCTCTTTTTGGATCACGCCCAAATGGATTTTACAATTGAATCACATAACTGTTTGGCCAGATACAAGCTAGCTTCTGATTTACCTTCCCTCTGTAAAATCTTTTCTGAAATTATCAGCAATTTCTTCTTCTGGAGGATTGTAAGGAGTGGGTTATGAAAAAGCTGCTTTTTGTCATGTACATATGACCTTTCCACTCTGTCTTTTCCCTTCTTGCTTTTTTCCTTCACCCATTATAAGACAAGGAGGTCTGAAAATTCTCCATCATGCCTGTACATTATGCAGTGTGGTCAGTTTAAGATGATCCTCTGTTCTTGCTGAGTCTAAATATACTTTTTTTAAAAAAGGAACAGCATAAGCCAATGGCTACAATTTAAGCTTGTGTTTTTTTTTTTCTTTCCCAAGAGTAGACCTATGAGAGAAATACTGCCACAAAATATCTCCCTATCTCACTGGAACTGACTGGTCCTGTAGTCCTTCAGCCTTAGGGTTCCAGGGGGTAAAAAGGTGGTTTGGGAGCTGTGGCCACAAGCGCCGATGTGGAAGAAATTTTGCTGTGCTCATGTGCACCACCAGGCTGCTGTCAGCTAATCACCCACTGGAGGAGCCTGTGAAGTGTCTTCAGGGACTTAACTCTGTTCCCATCTCCTTCAAATACCCATCTATAGTATTCAACAGGCAAAAAGGGCTTCTCACAACTAACATAATTTAAAAAACAAAGGGTGATGAATCAACAACAATAACAATAGTAATTATTCAGGGTGTAATGGTGCAAAATGCAAAGATAAATAGGAGAAAACACTTGACAGTTATAATAACGCTTCAGGTTACTAAAAAGAGGAGCGTTATCTGTTTCTGGGGATGACAGGCATATTTGCTGGTCTCCTAGTGTTGTTTACATCTATCCTTGCAGGAACAAACCGATCTGAGGAAAATTTTGAGCCTGGAACTAGCCTTTGCCTCTTCACTCCTAGTTCAGTAGACCTGCCAGTAATTAAGAGGAAAAGAAACGCAGGATTTGCATTGTTACAAGCAATGCGAAAGATGTCCTTGGGGAAGGCAGGTGATGATGTGTTGTTGTGGGGGGTGGCAAGAGTCTCACTGAGTAAAGTGCATGTTTGCCATATAATGAACAGGAGAAGGTGCCAGATGCTTGTCAGGATGGTCAGGGGCATAACTGCACTTTTCAGCCATGGAAATTTCTGTGCTACCATGTCGTGCTTTGGTACAGGTTTTTACCAGTCTTGTTTATGGAGCTGGTAGAGTCAGTGCTGTGGTAACTGTTTTAAATAGAGGTAGGGCAGGCAACGTTTAGAAGTGTGAACAGCTGCAATATTCTTCTGCAGTGTGTTTTCCAGAAAACACCATTTCTGCCAGATGCTGGAACAATTCAGTCTTACTTAGAACAGCTGTGGCAGCCAGGGACCATAGTGGAGCACACTGTCCCCCTCTTTGAGGAAATGGAACTTCGTTTAAATTTCCTCCTTCAGACATCTCAGACATTTGTTATTGTTTGCTGCTTCTCAGATCTCTTTCCTGTTCTTTTTTGAAGCTATTGTGTGACAGATTTTTCTTGGCTGGTTGCTTTCTATTTACTATAAAGAAACCCATGGACAGATATCTGGGAACTAGTATTCTTTGAAACCGGCATAGTCAGTTGTAGAATTACATCAGTGCTTTTGTTTTGTAAAACAAGTCTTAAGATCATTTCAAGCACTTTTGAATTTTATTATTTTTTTAACACAAAGCATGCTTTTGTAAATAGCAAAATAGTTAAGTTCACTGACTTGCTTATTCTGATGCATTTTAAATAGAAAGTCAGTTACATTTGTGTAGGTTGAGATGAAAGGAATTAGTTGAAGGACATTATTTGAAAGGCAGTTTTTTAGATGACCTTTGCTTATGCAGGCATAAAACCAGTATTATTTTCTAAGTGGAAGTAGAAAACTGCAGATTTATTTTTAGATCACATCCTCTGCATAGTAGAGTTGAAAAATATTATAATAAACTTGAATAATGAAGTATATATCAATGGGTTTGTTGGAGATGAGAAATTTACTGGATGTTTCTGAAAGTGCTTCCATTTTTCAGGGACAAGTGATTATACATGCAAAATTTGACAGAGGCATTTACCTCCCAGAGGACTCTGAATTTTACTTTGTTTATGACGGATCCCTGAAGAGGCACATAATGTTTGCTGAGCGAGTTAGTGACAACGCTCTTCGGTCCATTGTTCCAGGTAAGCATTAACTCCTATTTATATTTTTCACCTTTTTTTGCTATACTCTACCCCCATTTCAAAGCTGGACACAGCTAGATGGACAATTTGGTGTAACTGTGTTTCATGTCTCTACAATGGAGGAAATGCAGGAATTGAATGATGGCCTTTAGGATCTAGGCAGAGTTTGACTGCCCACAGGCGATCCTGCCTCTTGTAGCAATCCACATGCGCACAGTATCAGGCGTAGACAGTATTACTGGGCTTGCATAGTTGAGTGATATATTTAAAGTGTAGTCTTAAGGAATGGCATAATTTTTAATGTGCATTAATTCTATGCCACAGCTGTTTGTCTGTGGGCATCCTAACACCTGCAAAACTAATGTTTTTGTCTGAGTCTTCCCTGGACGCAGCAGTCAGCCTGGCTTGCAAGGCCCTTGTGGTGGAGGCATGTGATGCTTGGAGCTCTTGTGGAGCTGTACACAGTGCAGAGGTGTCAGGGAAAATGTTCCAAGGGTGCCTTACTGCAAACAGGGGATTTGTGTTGGCTCCCAGCTGTCTCTCTGCCTTGGCTTTGTCCTCTTCCTGGAAGTAAAATAAACCCTGGTTGTCACCTTTATTGTGTGCTTTGTGACCGTTTAATTTGTGTGAATAGATGGCTATAGACATGATGTACCTGTGCAATAGGATCTGCTTGTTATTTGTTCTTGTTTTCTAAAGGGGATTTAGAGTCTGAAAATAACTGCTGAGAATAAAAGGGGAAAGTTCACTGCTACTATAGGGTGGCTCCTTTGATCCTGTAAATGGTAAATGATTGTCATGGATTACAACTGGAGAAAATGCAATTCTAGGCTTATTCCGGGATAGCAAAATCTTTTTTTTTTTTTTTTTTTTTTTCAAGAGGCCTGATATGACACTGTCAAATGATTGCTTTTGGGTTAGGAATGAAAACAGGAGGCTACAGGCAAGACTTAATTCTCTGCCTGTTACCAACAGAAGGCATGAACAGATGAAAATAAAGTGTGAGGTTAAAGTACAGCCCTACTGATGTTAGTGTTGTTTCATAGTGGCCAAACTAAACATAAGACAACACAGAACACTTTAAAAAACAACTGCAGATGTGGCAAGTACATGATACTTTCAGTAGTTACTAGGTTGCTTATATACCTGTAGTTATTCACGGATGTTTTGGAGAATTTAGATTTGCACCTGTAATATGTTATGGTTAGCTTTCCAGTGAGAGGGACAGCTTGCACCTCTTTTAGATGTATGGTGGCTATTCTCATGGAGATGGCGGAGGAGGAGGAGGAGAGGTCCATGAGGTGCTTAAGAGGTTTTAGAGACAAACTCCCTTGGACTTCGAGGGTCTCAGCTCCTCGAAGAGAAGATAGAGAACTGATACAGCATTTAATCAAGTCTGCCAAAAGCATGCACTGTGCATTAGTTAAAAGCTTCTGGGTTTTGTCTTATGTGGAGACACTGGGTAGGTACAAAATGGGTGTTAATAAATAGATACATTACTCAGAGTTCTTGCTGCAGGCCACCCTGCCACTCTTTTCCATGAGCAACTAATTTCTTTTAATTCTTATGAAAGAGCCTTCAGGGTTTTGATTTGTGAGATTTCATCCCAATGTGGTTACCTCTTCTTTCAATTGTGGTTAAAGAACTTAGAAAGACTGGTTCTAGGATTAATTATGCCAGTATAATTGACAGGACTGGCAGTTCACAATCTAGTTGAATCCATGTTCATCACCAGAAATGGTTGGTGGATGCCCTAGGACAAATAGGTGTAATTATAGGGAAGAATAAAATATTTCTGGATGAGCAGTCACAGCTCATAGAGGTGGGAGCGAATGGAGAAAAACTAATGTATTTTCAGAATATAGGTAATGTTAGTGATTAATTTACATTATAATTACAGGCCATGGATGCCAAGAAGCGGTTTCTGTCTCTGTGTTAATGTACACAAGGGGATACTCACCTGTGGTCCTCGGCAGATGTCATGTCACTTACAGAGAGAATCTGTCTTGCCAGTTGTCACGCTTTCTGGTCAGTCATGCAGAATGTGTCACTGCTGCTAGTCACAAGATGTTGCTGGATAAGTTTGGGCTAAGGATAAAAGATCTACAGACCTTGGATAACGATTTGATGATGGCCATTGCTCATGAAGAATTGCCATCAACGTGGAACATCCTTGGAAACTGCTCAGAAGGTGGTAAGGTTTTATTTTAAGTTGGAAAGCTTTTAACAGTGGTTTGGAGCACAGTTCAGAGCAGAGTATCTCACCGTTTTATCCCAGGTTCTCAACCGTTGTGCTTTACTTTGTGGTTTAGATGAAAAATTATTCAAGTGTGAGAGGGGTAATCAAATACTTGGTTTGTGCCCAGAAGTTAAAAAAGGATAATAATGGTTATTGTAAATCAGTCTCTCCAGAAGCTTTTTGTGCCTTGAATCACTGTGAAAGCAGTTCTTTATTTATAAATAGATCCTGCCTTTGCAAGATTAAAGAGCTCTCTGTTTGAAAAAAGCAAGAATTGTAGCAGTGAAGTATTGCCACCATGATTCCAACCAAGTGAAATATTTTAATTATGCAGGCAAAAAGGAGATGGTCATAAAACAGAAGAATGTGTTACTGTAGGCATTCTGATCTACAGAGTAAACATTAGTTTTATCACAGTCCTGTCAATGTTTATGCTTTATTTTTGATGGATCATTCTTTGGGGACAACATAATTTTTAAAGTTTTGTGGCTTTTATTGTAGAGAAAGTGGGATAAAACATACATGAAAATTTACATCACGGTATGCTACTGAAAAATTTTGTAACAAAATCAGGTGAAATTTTCCTGGTTTCAGGTTTCATTGCAAACAGGAAACTATAGTTAGGTTTTGCTGAAGAGTGTAATTCTTTTTACAGACCCAGCTGATTTATAGCTGAGATTGGAAACATTGTTAAATTTGATGGCTTCACATGTTTTTCATTGAAAATTCGGTACTTTTGGCTGTTTTCCTTTTAGTACTTTAAATTGCTAAAAATTGGAGGACAGACAAGTTCCATATGAGCCAAACTGAAAGAGAGATTCATGCAAGCTTTTGGAAAGTAACAGCACAGCACTTAGACCATTTATTTGGGGTAGGACTTTTTTCCCGTCTTAAATCTTTCTAATTCTTAATGACACATAGCTTGAGATCTTCTCCTGCCTTCCTCAGAAGGATGGTTTTTGTCTGTCTGTTGTAAACAGCTCTTTCAAGAGATGTAACAACAAATACCAAGTCTCATTCAAATATTGGCTAGACAGGAGGGAGAGAAAGAAAAAAAGCCATTACTTGTTTCATTCTGGTGTATATTAAATATTTATTGACATTACTCAGTTGCTGGATTGGGTGATGGATATTAGCAACGAAGACCCTGATTCAAAGCCTGAAGAAATCAGCTGTAGTTTTGTTCACGTATCTAGCTAAACTTTTCATAAAAACCAGAAGCCCAACCCAGAAGCATCAGTGGAATACCAGTGGTACTGAGAGATACTCGGGCTAAGCCAGCTGGGTACCTGCTTTCTTGAAACATGGGCAATTTGATGCTGGGTGTGATGTTGGTTTAGAGGGTCAGAGATCAGCTCACCTGGTACCAGACTAAGCTCTGCCAAGGCAACTGCTATCCAGGTAGCAAAATTATTTAATTTTTAAGTTACGATAATTGTTAATTTTCAGGTGTACTGTAACATTTATATAGAAAAGAGCATGCTACCCTCATGAGACTTTTAACGGACTTGTATTTTTTTGCTTCTATGTCTTTTTCATACTTTGTTCACTTTTCAGATTTAAATACAATACATAAACAAAATTTGAATACAGTCATAAAACAGAAATATGTGTTCCAGTCACTATAGAAAGCCTCTGTGAATGTCTGAAATGTTAGATGAGCATGTTCTGAGCATGCTGCATTAGTGGTTGCCTCATGGGCACTATTGCTCTCAAGAGGCGATACCTCCCTTTGTACCTGTCACTGCTCTTAAATAAAGATTGGATCTTTCCCCATGTTTCTGAATAAAACAAGAACTGATCCAAATTCCTGGGGCCTGGTAGTGATGCTCATAAACAGCAAGGAGCTCTCAGTGCATTCCTGGCTGAGCAGTCCTTATTTGCCATCCTGAAAGCTTTCCAGCTTCTCCTTCAGCAGGAGAAGAAGAGGCCTGTCGTTCCCTTTGTCTCTCTGTGAGGTCTGGGCTGGTCATGACATCTATTTTAGTATCCTCTAAGCAGTTTGTATAATTTTTCTTTGGCTCCTGTGTCTTTTCTTTCTCCTTTCTGAAAGAACATATTTTGATTCTTCTTAAAGCTGTATTTTCCTTTCAACTGACTCATACTCCTTTGTGCTGTCCCTACCACTGTGTTTTTTGTCCCCAAAGCTGAGAGGCCAAGCACAGCTGAGAGTTGCATGTAGTTGAAGGAGCCCCATGCATGCAAGGCAAGGAGAGGGAGGGAGAAGATGATGGACTGGGGCAGGAGGGCTTCAGATCTCAGCATAGGTGAGAAGAGAATGAGAAGGCTCTTCATCTTCCACCATGAGGTGATCAAGAGTTGCCCCAATACTCCCTTTCTTCCCCATCCTCCAAAAGATCAAAATGGATGAGAAATAGGGAATTAATGAGGATTTAGAAGAAGAAGAGACCTTCTTTCCCTACTTGCTGTCCCTACAACTACTTGCCCCAAAGGTCTGATTGTGTCTTGACACTTGACAGTGTCAGGATGTTCTTTTTAGTATTGGTGTTGTGAAAGATGTACATGCTATCATCCATCACTACTTAGGACCTCATGTTTGTGAGATTCTTTCAGTTTTCAGAGCTGCTGGACTGTTTTTATTGGAAAAAAGTTACTTTTGAGTGACACATTGCTGGAGAAAATGATTGCACCATCTGGTGGTTTTGGACCTCATGCATTTTTACGAGGATTTAGAGACATACGGGTTGATGGAAAGATAGAAGAATAATTTATTCATAGGCATTTTGGTATTTGGAAAAGGTGTTTATGTTGCCTTTATAAGGTATAAAAAGAACTGGATAAAGAAAGAGCTTGGATTGTCTAGGGAGCATTGCAAATAATTCAGGAATTTAGTGCAGTTGCGCAGGTCAGGACTTGTTAGATGCATTATTTAAAGTTCAACAAAAGAAGTGAGAAAGCACGAACCTTTGGGTAATTCTCACTTGTAGTAAGTGCCTGTGTGACAACCATATCAGGACCTACTCACTCACACAAACTGGTCAGATTTTGAGATCACCTGACCCACATGCAGTTTGCTGCTGCAGGAAACTGGGGACCCAACAGAGGTATTATGCTTAGACATTTATTTCTTGGTGGTTTTGAAGAAAGAGGAAGAAGGGGTAGGGAGGATGGAGAGAGAGAAGTTGATTTTCCTGTTGATTGCACTTTCATTAAAGGACATTTTCCTTCTGAAAATGGGTTTAATCAACTTACAGAGATAATCTGTATTAAATATTATGCCAAATAACTTCTTAGAGCTGCTAAAAAAAAAAAAAAAAAGAAGAATCTTCCTACAGTTTTTCAGTTTACTGAAGAAAATAAGAAAGATGGAGTGGTTTAATCTGGATGAGAAAAATGCTTCCAAGGAACCTTTTCTCCCTCTTTGTACCATTAGGTTAGGACAGTCTTTTAGGATTGGCAGCCCCTAGAGACCATCAGATGTAGGTTCAGCATCTTCACTGCAGCTTTTTTGTCCTTGACACACTTGGGCTTACATCAGAAGGGGAGTGGGAGCACAGGCATGTGGTCCTTGCAAGGAGCCTGCCTTTCATACAGAAGGCTGAGGGCATCTCAGTTTCTGGTTGTTTTAAGGGCATTGCTGGGGGGGGTGGGTTCAGGTTGTCTGGGTGGCTTAACTGTGCTGATAATCAAACAAGAGGAGTTGCTGCAGGCTTTGCCCCTATTCACCGTTACTTATTTTCAAGAGGAAGAGTGCTCTTTTATTTTTAAGGTTATTAGTAGAAGCAATAAAGTTACAACTTGAATTATGAAAATTAATTGTGGATCATAGAGAAGGGAACAGTGTCTGTACTTGTTTAATTTACTTTCATGAAGAAGGAAAGTTTCTGTTTTATTTCATAAATACTTTATAATTGTTTTCTAGGAATAGATCTTGTGGAGTGAAATGAAGTACCCAACCTCACTGCTTTATAGGCTGTCTTTGGGGAATGTTTTTCCATTTTCTGTGGCGTTTTTTACTTTATTGTCCCCTCCCTGCCCATTTCTTTGTGAATCCTGTTATCATTTCTATGTGGTATTAAACACATTCCTGCTAAGCTGCACCAGTTCAAACCTGGCTGATGCATGTCATATTTGTGATCTAAATTAAAGAAAATTCTGTCTGTGCCTTTTCCTCAGTTAGAACTTTAGATTTCTTTTTCTCTGTGGATGGAAAAGTGCCTGTTCTCCTTCATGGAATTAGGAAAACACTGAGAACAGCAGATAAATATTTCTAGATGTGGTAAGATTTGTGAGGAGAGGTAATATTTTTTTGGTCAGATGGTGCAGGGGTCGGAGAAATAGCTATATCTCTGGCCCTGTAGGAGTTTGCCTGTTTGGAAACTGTGCAGGGCAGAGAGAGGAGGATGCTAGCCTGGGCATCAGGAGGCAGAGGAGTGTCTTCCAGTGCCTGCTGCTGACCAAGAAACCTGCGGCACAGGAAAAGATATTGACAAGTGTACTTCAACCTGTGGGTCCCCAGCAAATGTATGATCCTCATCTCCTGGTCAGTGGTAATAATAGCAGACAGATATTTGAGATCCTCTGACCATGAAGAGGCTTTCTGGGAAAAGACCCAAGCACTTGGAGGAGATGGTGATATGCAGAGTGACAGCAGAGCAAGTAATGTAACAGATACAACAGGTTAAGTTTCCTATTTAAGGTAGTATAGAAGTAGTGGGGCTTAGGAGCCTGCTCTGCTGCTAGAGTGACTGAGTATGGAGCTCTGGTCTGATCTGAATCCCAACCTTGAGTCGGCACTGGGCTAAAAAGCCCTTCTTGGCTCCTGGCTCAACACCCATGTGGTTGAGCACTCTGGTGGTGCTCAATTAAAACAATGTCTTAAACCAAAGAGCTCAAGAGAGTGTTTGGCTGCAGTGCAAAAGATTTTGGAATATTCCTCTGCTAACAGAAACCATCTCCTGTAGTGTTTTGCATCTTTGTTGGGATCACCCAAACAGTAAAGTCAACTTAACATTCACCTGACAGTGTAGGTGGTGGCACAGCCTTTACAGCATGGCAGCTGGTGAATGCGAGCCTTCTCTAACCCTCCTGCTGCTAAAACTGCTGGGGCAAGACTCCTTTGCAATAGAGCTTAACCTTCCCCCTTGTCCTCCTTTTCTTCTGCAGCATTGATGCTAGCCTTTGGGTGGGGAACAGATATTTGGTAAGTAGAAAGGGGAGATGTTACGTACCTGGCTCAGTGCACTGCAGCCACTGTCCATTCACAAAACCACTTGTGTGTGCTTTTGCAGCAGCAGGGTGCACTGAAGATGGCTTTATAAATAATCTCATACCTAACAGAAAAATGAAAACATGAACAGTAATGCATGAAAGTATGGAGCCAGGAAAAACTGGCATATTTCAGCCAGTTTTGATGTCCCCCCCTGCTTTTCAAGTCACAAGTGTTGAGGTTTTTAGTCTCCTTCCAGGAAGTGAATGAGATTCATAGGGCTTAGTCATTTCTGTCAGAGATAAATATTTGTTTTTAGGATATTGTTTTGGACATAGGAAGGGATTCAGGTGCAAGGAAGAACAAAATGATTTATTTAATGCTTAAAACAGACTGTGTTTGGTTCAGCCCTGCATAACTCAGAGTCTTTTGGCTGTAGAATCAAGATACGATGCAAAACAGCATCCTGATAGTGCACATCTTTTACAGCACCACCTGCCTTGCTGTAGTTGACCCTGTATGAATCAACCAGAAGTGTGTCTTTCAAATCTTAGGAGCTGCCAGTTTTGTGTCTTGATGGCAAATGGTGTTTTCTACCATTTAGATATGAATATGTTGAAGAGGTCTTGTTTTTAAATTTTTTTTTTGGTAATTTTTTCCTGTTTGCCACTGACTGCAGTTGAATGATGTTGGTTTTTTGCAAATTTTTTTCTTTTATTTCTTGATGCTTTCTTCTTGTTGTTGTGGTTTTTTGTTCATTTATGTGTGTGTTTTCTCCCTATTTTACCATTTATTTGAAATCTTCCTCAGGGAAGGGGAAAAGAAAGTGAAAAGTGTGGGAAAAGGCCATTTGCTCTGTCACAGCGAGGTGCTGTAAGAGGAGGTGATGAAAGAGAACTGGAACTGGAAATTGTTCTTAAGAGGAAAAATGCTAAAACCCAGTTGTTTCAGAACTTTACCTTTTTTTTAGTGCAAATCTTTCCTTTTTAGGCAGGTTTGTTTAAAAAGCTTATTATTAGTCATCATGCCTTTTTGGGCTTTTTTTGCTTTGATACTGCTGATCCTGGAACAGAACCACAGCAGAATTTTGGTGGAAAGGGTCCCTGGAAATGGTCTAGTACTACCGTCTACTTGGAGCAGGGCTAGCATAAGGTTGCTCAGGGTCAGGTTCTGAGCACCTCCAAAGATGGACAGTTTGTAAGCTCTCTGGGTGACCTGTGCAAGTATTTAGTTATCTTCATGGTGGAAAATACTTTCCTTGCATTGGAAGAATATATTTAATTTTCCATTTATCCCTCTGTGTTTCAGATTTCAGTATCCTGAAACTGTTACTGTGAAGTAATTGCTTTATGTCATCAGGTTCTGCTCACTCCTAGGCAAGCTCGGTGAGAGTAGTAAGAGGAGAGTAACCCAGCAAACACTTAGCCTATAGAGGTGAGGGATGAGAAATGTTGAGTCCTCTTTCTAAGTGTGTCAGGGTGAAAACAGCCGGTGGAGGTGATGGGTGGTTCTGCTACCATGTGCATCCAAGCTAGCCATGAACAAATTTAGCTTAAGGTTAGATGAAGGTTGTTAGGTTGGGCAGGTAAGTATTAGTTACTAGAACATTCGTGGTGGGATAATAAAAGTTATTGTTGTAGCTAGTGTTTTAAGACCACAAGGATCAATTACTGTTTATTAGTTATTTTTAAAACCAGGTTTTTTTGTAGCACACTTATTCATACTGCATAATATTTTGTTGCCAGAAGAGTAACTTGATTTGCCATAGTGTCGGAGCAGAGAGAATGCTATCCCTCCTTAGGGAAGGCTTCCTAAGGGCTCCCTTTTTCCTGAGTGGGAAAGTCCTAATCTTACCTTGCCCAGAGCAAATTTATCGGGCTTTTTTACAGTGTTACAATATACATTGTAACATTACATTGTAATGTACACTGAAAACCAGTGGCTGCAGGGCAGTTTTAATCAGAGGATGGAGTTCAGAGTAAAGAGTGCCTTTTTGTTTCTGTGTTTTTAATTTGAGGGTTGGGGTGTGGTTAGTATCAAATTAGTTAGTGTACTTAATACTGGTTGATACTTTTGCATGCATTTTAATCAGGTGCTGGTTGCATATTATACTTTACATAGAAAAAATGGCCTAGTTGGGAGCATCCAGAGAACCCGCTTCAATGTATGAAGTGGGACTTCAGCAGAATTTAAAGTACTCCAGACAATTCTGAAACTTCATTTTCTAGTGAAGATTTTAATCTGGAAATGCATAATATTTGTTCTAGGGCTATGTTTTGGAACACAGCATTTCCTTGGCATTTAAACTCAAGCTCCTCAGTGTACATATAAACACGTCAGACAAAGGAGTGCTGGTGCCTGGTGTCCAGCGGTCTGCTCATGGTGGCATGGCCTTGAGTCTGCTGAGGTCCTTGTGAGGGAGACTTTGTGAAGTACAGAAATAGCACAGAGGCCAGTGCAGAGCACAAATGATGTTGTCTATCTCTATTCACAAACACAGCTAGGGAATGGGAAAGTACTGGCACACATTTTCATACTGTGTCTGAATGGTTAGAGCATTCGCTGAACAAATGAGACACCCGGGCTCTCAGCATTGTTTTTCACATCTGATGACAATATAATGAGAAATACATCCATGTCCAAACAGTAAGGACTTCTCCCAGCTGATAGTTGCATTGTAGTCAGTCTGCTGTTTTCTTGGTCTTCTGCCCCACATCCCTTGGATTTCCTTCTGTGCTGTGACCCATTTTCAATTGCTCTGCAACTGAGGAGACAGGGTGTGCTCCCACGAGGTGAATGATCATAGGAAGCTTGAAGATGTGTGTGGGTTCAATTCTCAGCTATCTGAGGAGTAAGTTGAACTGAGGTCTCCCATTTTTGAAGTGGCATATCAGCCATTGCTTTCACAATCTTTGGGTGGGATTTGAGAAGCCTAAGCCCTTCTCCTATAAATATTCCTCCATAGAAGAAGTTCTCAAATCCAGGCAGACCAAGGTTCTTGATGAATTGTGCTTGGTTGGGCTTTGAAGCTGTGGGTTGGAGTCAGGTTGTCATGCCTCCATATTCCCTATAGCTGACTTTAACCAGCCACTCACTGTGTGCGTTTCACTCTTGTGAGACCCCATACCTCAAGTACTGGATCCAGCTCTGGGGCCTCCAGCACAAGAATGATATGGACCTCTTGGAGTGGGTCTGGAGGAGGGCTACAAAAATGATCAGAGTGATGGAACACCTCTTCTGTGAAGAAAGGCTGAGAGAGCTGGGGTTGTTCAGCCTGGAGAAGAGAAGGCTCTGGGGAGATCTTACTGCATCTTTTCAGTATGTGAAAGAGACTTTTTACCAGGTCCTGTAGCAACAGAATGAGGAGAAATTACTTTAAACTGAAAGAGGGTATGTTTAGATTGGATAAAAGGAAGAGTTTTTTAATTATGAGGATGGTGAGACACTGGAACAGGTTGTGCAGAGTTGTGGATATCCCGTTGCTGGGAGTGTTAAAAGTCAGGTTGGATGGGGCTTTGAGCAATCTAGTAAATGATGTCCCTGCACATGGCAAGGGGTTCGAACAAGGTGATCTTTAAAAGTCTCTTCAGACCCAACCCATTCTATGGTTCCATATCACTGTTTAGCAAAGCAGTTCTGCAAATGCTTGGGTTGAATTCAATGGACTTAAAGGTTCTATGTACTTGAAAACTTTGAAACACATATGTCATCTTGCTTAACAGAGATATGAACACCATAATTCATACCATTAATGATTAATGTTGGTAACTAAAATGTGGCAATGATCATTATCTCCAAAGACTGAAATTAGAAATATTTTGCAGACCTTCAAGGAAAAAGCCCCATAGTTCATTACTTTCCTTTGTGGCCTAGGATCCTGCTGCGTGTCCTGTGTCCAACTGGACACATTTTTGCATAGAATTTGAAATGAGGAGACCAAGAGACAATTTTATTGCCCAAAACCTGGGGAGAAACTAAGTGTTGTATGGGCAGGCTAATGCACCAGATCGCGTGTTGGCTAGCCACAAGAGTGAAGTTTGAAAATAGATTTCTTTTTTAAAATAATGACATGACGTTTTATGTGTTTTCTAGAATTACTTAGGTACATATTGAGTATATGTTTAGTGATATTTTGCTTCAAAGAACCCCCCCTGCATCTTGTTAATGTTCTGCTTCTGTTAGAACTGCAGTGAAAGAAAAGTTTCAGGTGCTACATGCAGTTTTGCTTGCTGTTACAGTGCTAAAGTCTGTGTCCTGAAGTTCCCTTTTACTTTGATGTCTGGAATTTGTTTCTTTTATTGAAGGAAGCTCAACCTGGTTTTCTGGGATTTTACTCTGTCTGGAAGTTTTTATTCCACTTGAAACAGAAAGGTAAAAAGTCTGGATGTGTTGCCACCAAATATTCAGAGCAAAAACTGATCACCAGTGGAGCAGTAGAGCAAGTTCCTTAGGTTCCTTGCCATTCTGGCTTTATAAGATGAGGAGATACGTTTTTTTTAAATATTATAACACTTCAAGTCCTATATTTTTCAGAGGAGGCTAAAGATTTTGGCCCCCACCTCTGAGAGGACACTCCAAAACCAGTCCAGCTTTGCAGAAGGTAACTCTCTGGTTAAGTTGTCCAGAGAAGGTGTACTCAGCTGAGACACAACAGCAGCCTTCGATTATATAAAAGGAAGCTGCAAAGGGAAAGGAATGAAGTGTTTTCCATGCCTGTTTTGGATGGGACAAGAAGCAGCAGGCTTATACTAAGAAAGGGTGAGCTAGGTTAGGCATTTCACATCTTTTTAACTGTGAGGGTAAAATTATCCCTTGTGTAGATTGCCTACAGAGGTTATTAAAACCTCTCCTGGTTGGAAGGTTTTTAGAACAGATGAGGCAAACATCTGTCAGGAGCAATTTAGGTTAAGCTGATGAAGGAGTGGACTAGAGACCTCTTGAGGACTCTTAAAGGTTTTATTTTTTCAATTGATTCTTTAAAATAAATATTCCTGACGGAATTCAGAAGGAGTACTTAAACTGAATAGGAGTCAGCCATGAGCCACTGTATTTGCATGTAACCACATGATACCTTTGCTCAATGCATAAGTATTTCTGAAAAACGTGTTTGTTAGCTTTTTGGCTATGTAACTGCTCTCCCTGCTGGGAGATTGCTTTCCATCAGACAGTTTTATCCTGTAAATATTGATACAGAGAGGAAATTTGACAGCATTTGCTGTTGATTTTAACTGTATTATTTACACAAATGGGTGCATGTGCCTACATATGTTTCACGAGGTTCTCCTTTCCTTTGCCACTGAAGCATATAATTTTCAGTAATGTATTCTGAACTGATTGAGGAACAGGGAAGAAAAAGTCTGTTGAGTCAAGATGATAAATTTCAATGGAATTTCATACATCACTGGAAACATAATAGATTTCAGCCAGCTGTTCTGAGACCTGTAGAGTAACTGCCCTTAAATACTTGACCCTTGTGAAAGCACACTTATATTTAGCTTCATACCAGAATATCAGTGTAAGGAACAGGTTGAGTGGTATTTGAACTTACTTTTATTTATTGCCTTTAAATTGCAGAAGCTTTGTGTTTGAAAATGTATATAGACAGATAAACTCGTGTTTGAATAAAGGCCAAAGAAGGGCTTTAGTGGAGAATCAGCATGTAGTGACTAAGTCATTGTTGTGTACTCTTTTATTTTAAGCTTCATCTTGTTTATCTTGATGAAGTTCATCTTGAAAAAGTGAAGTATTTCAGGTGGGGGTCATATTTCTGAGAAGAGAGACACAAGAGTTATCTTGTATCTTTTACCCACATGTGTGTCTGTTTATGGCTCACTGCTAAGGATCTCTTGCTATGCAAGCAGGCTGACTTGAAAAATCACACTGTTTAAAAAACCAAACAAACAAACATACCTGGCCATGCTGCCAGATGTTTTGTGATGCTGAGCAAAGCAGCTGGAAAACAGCCTCTTAACTATCTCTGCAGTATATTGTGGCATCCCGTGTGCTGAATGCTATACGATTTACAAAGAAAGACAGAAATACTGAGATTATCTAACTCAGACTGTTTTATTTGACAGCTGACATTAGATGGTATTTGGATATCTGAGGTTAACTCCACAGATGCAATGAACTCTGTTGATTTCAGTGAAAGATGGACTTTGCCGAAGTACTTTTGTAGGTCTGAACCTGAGTAGTGATATTTCTGCAGATGATAACAAGTTTCTTTTAATACTTCCTAGCAAATAAAATACTGGGGTTTGTTACTGGATATTTTGTTTGTTTGCTGTGTTTTTTCAGAGCCTAAACATAAAGAAACTCTTCTCCACCTTGTGATGAAATTGGGCTTGGTTAAGCTTTCAAAGTTCTTGGCAGCCCAGCCTGGAGGCTCATCAGCATTAGCATTACCTAATGAAGACGGAGCAACACCATTAGATTTGGCTTTACAAAATGGGCACGCCAAACTTGTTGAAGTCTTCACAAAGTGAGTATAACGTTTTGCTGCTTCCTTTTGGAAAGTTCTATCAGTTGAGGGATGTGGAGAGTACTGTTATTTTTCTTAAAAGACTTACCTATTTTGTGTTAGTTTGTGTTGCTTTTTGCCATTATTACAATTTAAAGTAGCAAACTCGTATTTATAAATAAAGTTTATGATTTGCATCCTTCATTACATTTGCAAGTGAATTAACAGTCAGTTAAGTCACAGAGGACCAGCTGCGCCATCAGACACCTCTCCCAGCACTATTGCAGTGGAATCCTGTCACATTACCAACAAGTAAAGACCTACTTTAAAATACAGATAAATTTTTAAATATAAAAAGAACCATAGGACCTGACTTCCACAAAACCTCTGCAGACTTTGTGGCCTCTGTAAAGCTCAGATTTGAGTGAATAAGGGAGAGTCAGCAGCAAAGCCAGTGCTGTGGCTATGACTGTTTTGCTGGAGAGCTGCCACACTGACAAATGACTTAAAGGACAAGTGCTTTCTGGCATGTTTCATCTGTCTGGAGTTGCCTCTGCATGGACCTGAGGAGCTGTGTGGTGTGCATATGTCTTGGGGTACCAAATGTTCAGCATCAGATGCTCCTTCTCACTGTTGTCTTTTCTTTGCAGATAGAAATATGCAGGAATTGAGTTACATTTTTATTTCGATATGTGGCTCTTTCAGTTCTGGCTCTGTGCAGCATATGGTCTATGTGAGACTTATCCATACTTCAGTTTGAAAAAAAATAGGTACAACGCTGGTACAGTACATTATGTTACGAATGTCTCATTTGTTTGTAACGTCCAAACAATGCTGTATTCCCTTGAGAATCTTTCTGTTTTTCACTGTCGTGGGATAACAAACCCGCTAGCTGCCTGCCGTGTCCTACTGCTATATATGGCAACATTAACAGGAATTTACAGCACTAAGGAGAAATAGGTATTGTCACAGCTTGCTCTTTCTGGCTTATTTTACTAGTGAGTAACCATGTTGAACTGACATTGTTTTTTCCCCGCTGATGGCTAGAAGTAGCTGTGTGTTCGTAGGCCTGAATGGAGTCATTGGTAGGTATTTGTTTGCCCAGCTGTGTTTTTGGTGGATTTTTCAGATTTTTGGCCTCCAGTTTTTGCAGCGGGCGTGTTGGGATCCCCATGGGCCATGCCAAAGGCAAGCAGGAAGCTCACTGTGGCTGTGCTTTCACTCTACCTGCGCACAGAGCATCTGCTGTGCTTTAAAGAGCGTGTCATTCCAGTTTCCAGGGCAGTCACTCGCTTGACATTTCAAGAGCGGAGATCGGCGAGGGTGCTTGTGTGCGGTTTGTTCATTCATCGGGAGCTCTGACGCTGACATTTAGCCACACTGCACAGCACTTGCTGGAGTCAGACATTAAGCTCTTCAGAAAATACTTCTGGGACAGACCTCTTCTTTACCAGGTAGGTGCCCATCTAGCTCAAGACACAAATTTTCTTAAATAGTTTCCTGGTATAGGCTCTTCAGGCTGGATTTGTTTTTCTTGAGTAGCCTTTTAGTTTAAGCTGCATATGTCACTAATGGCCAGTGTAATTGCAGGATTACTGTTGTGGGCTTCTGCTTTGTGTAAGTGTAGCATATTGTACGTATGAAGCTGGAGGATAAGGGATGTTGAGAACTTTATCAAAGCCTCCTTTACCTCCCAAGTTGTTTTTGAATAATTGTGGACTCCGTAGTGAATAACTTTCCCTGAAATATTTGTGTCTTTAATTGCATTGCTGTTGTATTCACAGGTACTTTGAAATATTTAATTTAATTCCATTCTTTTGTCTAATAGTGTAATGCCTGGAGACCTTTATCAAAAGCCAAGCCCGGTCTGTTATTTATAGCAGAAGCAGAGTACAGGCATTTTAAACAGAGTTCAGTTATGGTGTAGTGGGTCTTATTTTACTATAAAGTGTCAAGAGCACTGCTGTGATACTCTTCAGGCATCTCTTGATTTCAGTAAAGTAAGGAGGAGAATACTTGAAAGCACAGGCTCTTTAACGTCAGTACAGGTGCTCACTTATGTTTTCAGACCGAGACTGCATGGCTATATAAAACTAGTGAACTAAAACCACATTTTAAAAATATGCTTTTCTCTTTTTCTGGTCTTAAAATTCAATTTTTCTTTTCCATGCCTAACTTCAGGTTTCCTTATTTGTGTGCTGATTTCCCTTGAGTTATCTTCATTGCATTCTGCATGGTTTTCTTAAACTTGGAACGTGAGCTGTATGTTATGTTTAACACAAAAAACTTATGGTGTGATGTATTGTATAGTCCTTATATGTAATCTCATGTAACTACACTGCCAAGATTTTTATTTGTTCCAATACAAAGAAGTTACTCTGTATTTGTAGCTTGCAGAATACCTACAATTTGTGTGTGGCTTTTCCATGGAAACAATAGTAAACCAAATAGCAAAACCAAGACTGTAATGAAGAATGCATTGTTAGTTATACCATTGGCTTTTTCGTGCACTCATCACATCCCTTTTCTTCTTTCAGTCTTTTAAATGGAAAAAGAAAGTGTGGTATGTTAGATGTTTGTGTGGCTCTTGGAGACAAAGGCTCTTAAAGGCTGTAAAATTCTACACCTGGTATTCTCAGGAAAAAGCCTACTGCCCTTCACTTGTGGGTTTCCCTTTTGCTCAGTCCTCTAGTTGCAATGGTCTAGATCCTCTGCTGTGGGGACTCTATTCCCCCACGGCCCAGCATCTGTGTTGCACTACTTCTAATAATGCAGAAATGGCCTGGGATAAGTGGAAGATCACACAGTTTAGTTAATTTCCTATGCACCAGACACCATCCTGAAGTGTTGGGGGGAGGGTGGTCAAACTGTCATGTTTAGACTGTGTATTATGTCCAAAAGGTACGGTAGAATTAATTTTATTTCTGTTGCAAACAAGGACTTGCAGCCCTTAGTCGGATTCAAAGCATAAGGTGAGCATTAGAAATTTCATAGTACATGGTCTTTTTAAAATAGAGATAGAATTTATTGCTGTACTGGAGTATTCAGCTCATTTATAGCAGACTAGGACTGTCCGTCTAGTTTATTATATCTTGAGACTGCATGAATGACTGCATTGCTATTTTAGGCTTGGATCAGAAAGACATGGACTAAAAAGAAGGAACTTGTCTTGGTTATGGTGGCATGCAGTGTTGGATTTGCATATGTGACATGGATGACTTAGGGAGCAGCACAAACTATTTTTGCATTTATTCCTGCAAGGAGATCCCAATCTTTCTCAAGTATGTTCTTTAGTCCATAGTCTATGTGTTCTTTTAGTCCCTTGAGTGTTCCTTACAAGTCTAAAAGAGAAATAGAAAAGTTGAAACAAACAAGCTGTTGGTAAGATAGTGTTATGAATAGGGGAGCTATGCCTTCACTGGAAACTTTCAGGGGCTCTGCAGTTCAAAAGAGTGTAAACCCACAGGTTTTGTGTCTGTGCTAGGCAGCACAGAGGAGAGATCTCCGAAGATGAGGAAGAGTGTGGAATTGTTTGCACTTTCTGCAACCTCCCTGGGGCAGAAGTCACTGTGGTAGTAGCAGCACCTGTCAGTGAGGCTGCGCGGTTCGTCATGCACCTCCAGCAGAGCCCCAAGCAGCATGGAGGTGATCCATTTGCCTGTCTCAGTTGCTGGAGGCAGCCCAGCCAGTGCAGGGGAGAGGTCATCTACAAGAGAAAAATAAATCCAGGGACTAATGGACATTTATGAGATGGTTTCAGGGCAATGAAGAAAAAGAAAGACCAAACCAGGATAATAATCCAAAATTGTTAAGATAATTTATGATAATTTAAGTAACTTTGTTGCCTGGTGGTGGACAAATTTAGTAGTTTCCCAAGGAGGAGTTAACTTCTTCTGCCAGGTAGGTGTGGGGTAGAAAGGTGTCTTGCACACCAACAGATGAGCAGGGTAAAATACAACTAGCCCCACGGAGACAGGGGATATAGTTAGCTTTACAGCTATGTAGCTTTAAAATCCATTTGGCTGCAATATTCAGCTGAGAATCATCCCTGACTTATTTTTTCTTACTGAGGTTACTATGCCTTTTCTCTCTTCGGTGCTCTGGTAAACGGCAAATGGCAAATACACAGCCCTAACTAGAGGGGAGGACTAGAACCAAGCAGCGTTATAGATGAAACTATGCAAAAGGAGACATTCTCTCTTCCACCGCCTTTGGTTATAAACTTTAAAGGTAATTGCTAAAATAAGTGGGTGTATCTTAGCCCCCACTTCCTATGAAGCAGGAGTGATATAGTACAGTGTGTGTATCTGCCAGGGATCAGCCCAGCCGAGGCCATGGATGTGGGGAGGGAGCAGCTCCTGTCTTCCAGACAGGGTTTACCATGTATTCAGTGTTTAGTCCTGGTTTAGGCTATTTCTATTGCCTGTTTGTCAAAATTGCTCACTTTATAGGGGTGCTTTCAAGGTTAACTAGACTTCTGCACAGAGCCATTGTGCAAAACTGCTGTGCTGCTTTTCTCATAGAGAAGGAGGTTCTAAACAATGAAGTATAAATGCTAAATCTGATCCTTTAGATCTCTTGTGTACTGTAAGCAGGAGGTAATTTATTTCTGTAGTTGAAATGATTTTATTGGTTTCCCGCTTGAGGAATTGCTATTGGTTTCCTCTGGAGGGTAACCAATAAAATACTCTGTGAAATCTCAATCAGTCATTTTAGTATTGCTTATAACTTACTTGTTTGCTACTCTTTGATATTGTTTTTGAATTTTCAGGTAAATGTCATTGGCATCAAATACAGTTACTGTCTTTTTTTTTTTTCTTTTTATAGAGTATTAATTCAAACCAAGTTGAGACAGTGGAAGGTCCAAAAATACACTGCAGTGCAACAAGCTCTGTAGAAGGTACAGTTTTATATTCCATAATGTTGCAGTCTTTAAAAGGTTTGGAAAGTTGGCACAGATTCATACGCTACTTATTTGTTCAGGAAGATCACGTTTCGTATGACATTAGAGACCTGTAAGTAGACAACTGTGGAATACTCAAGTCATATACTATGAGAGTTGTGTAAATCGTGATATTCCCTGCAGAGCGTTGGTTTTCCAACATCAGACTGAAATTGTTCGCAAAATATTATGGCATTATAGTGGCTGTGAAAGACTTAACAATTTTAAGAGCCAGAAAAACATCAGAATGTTCCAGGAGAGGGCAGTGTTTAGCTGAATGAATGCTCCAGCCTGCAAATTCCAGTAAAGCCACATAAGTGAATAAATATAGGAGCAGGGTAACCTTTTGTATGAATAGTTTTGGGATCCAGCCCAGACTTCTTAATATGGCAAAATTCCCATGAGTTTCAATTAGACATTCAATATTTTGGTGAGTAGTTAGCCTCTGTAAGGATTGTGGGACTGTGCTTGCTGATAAGAACACTCTTTCTTTACCAAAATACATCCGTGTGTGCCTCAGAGCAAGCATCTCTTAGAGCTGAAAAGAAAATAGCAAAACTGGTCATTCTTCAGCATCAGAAGTGTGATGCTTTGGGCATTTATATAGGAATTAATTAAAAATTTTCATCATTTGGCCATTTGCTTCTGTGGCTGGTGCTGCATATTTGAATGAAGCAACAAGCTGAAAACTGTGAGCTCTGCAAGGCACTTGGTCTTGCCTAATGGCTGTGCTGGAGGGAGCCCTACTAAGGGTAGGAGAAATGTGACCACTAAACTACTGACAGGATCAGGAGCAGGCTGAGGGAAAGGAACAGGACTGCATTTCCAGGTGGCATCAGCTAGTAACTTTAAGTGAACAGATAAAATAGGGACCCAAGTAATTGTGTAGCTCATATTTAAACATGTAGGCTGCTGTTGTTAGTGCTTGGAAAAGGAGTTTTATACCCAACTTCCCCAGCAGTGTTTGGACAACAAGTGTTCTGCCATTGAAAGTTAATTTTGCAGAGAAATGATAAGCAGTTGTTAGCAGTTGCAAACTATGCATCTGTTATTGCAAGTGGCAATTTATCATACAGGGTTTGTGAAAGACTTTGGTGAAAATGCATTGACTCTGGATATTCATCTGATTGCTGTACTCGAACCAGCATGATCTTTCTGCCGTTCCGCTAGGGTAGAAAGTGAATGGCCTGGATTGGTAGCACTATATGTGGCAGTAGCTTTGGCAATACAACTTCTAGGTGGTGATTATTTTTCACTAAAAGCAGTTTTAATTCATGCTGACTTTGCATAAGCAGATAATGAACGTTAGTGGATACTGATTGCCCAGAGAGAGAATCACAAGTTTACAATGTCTAGTCTCATTGTGAATTCTGGTTGTAAAGCTTCTCATCCTCTCTTTAGGCCAAATATACTTGGCACAGATATTGGTACAACTACACCTACCTATTTGTGTTTTGAATGGAAGGTATACACTTTTGTACTTTTATGCATCAGAGTTATTTTTGTGACTTAAAAAAAAAAAACCACAAACAACAGAAAACCTCTTTTCAGTTCAATAGCAAGAGAAGTATGCCATGTTTTGGTAGTATCCAGGACTTATACAAACAAATTGTACTAATCACGCTTGCACAGTTTACACTCTGTGTTATCCACTTGTTGATGTGATGAGCCTCAAACTATTGTTTGTATGCTGATGAACAGCAAAGTTTTAAAAATCTTCTTGCGTTTTGATATTGGCAATGATTACCTTATTTCTGTGAAAGAGACTTTCTTTTTTTTTGGCCTGTTTTGCAAACCAGCACCAAATCCAGATACTAAAAAATCATAAATTGTCATTACTGGTCACTAGTAGCCTATCTTACATTCTTCATTTGCAAAGATTAAGGAGATCAAAAGAACTTTTTCCAAGATTGTGTTAAAATAGTTGCTGCTAGAAGCAGAAGTGATATTAAATGGTTGCCAGAGTACTTTTTACTATGTTCTTAGTTGCATTCAGTGGACTTTATAAAGTGGCTGCTAAGCTCAGGACAGTAATTTGGTTCATTTGTGTCATGTCAGATTTTAAAACTGTTGCCATTCCAAGAAGTAATAACTACTCACTTCTGGGTGGGCCTAAAGTCAAGATCAACAGCCCTTTAAAACACAATGCTATCAGAAGCCCTGAGCTAGTATCGAGTAGAAGTTGCTATAGCAGTACAATGCTTCTTCTGAAATGCAGTCATACGAAAGCAGTGGGTCAGTGTAAGGTGATGCTACTAGCTTAGCAGTGAATCTCCCATAGCAACTTAATTAAATTCATATACATGGAGTGATACATTATCCAGTGAGGATGCAGAACAAAAGGTGAAATAGATGGTATTTTTGGCTAATTCAGTAGTTTGTGCTTTTTTTCTGGTTTCTGACCTTGAAATTCCATGCCCATGAGTTGACTTAATACTGTTTTCTGAAGGATAAGCCATTTGCTTCTACAGAATGTTAAGCATAGATCCAACAGCCTTTAATTTCTGAGAACTGTGAACCCATGTAATAATAACAGTGCCAATTGCATGGCAATGCTGGAAAAAATATCTTCCCATTGAATCTTTTAAAGTAAGTTTCTCCAGTTACGGAAGAAAGTCTGTTCCTCCTAGCTGAAAGGTGATGCCTGGACTGCTTTGATGGCACTATTGATTTTGTGCTCTGTGATTGCATTCTGGTAGACTTCAAGGGGAGGTATATATGTGACGGCTGCAGAAGGTTAATTAAAGAATGTGGATTAATTAAAAATCAACAACTGAGATACTGATCAGCATAGACCCAGTCTGGACTCCTGCCAGCATCTGAGGGTGCTGCTGAGGTCAGGGACAACAGGTGCACTGATTGCAGTGGTCTCATAATTGTGTCCCAGAACTTCATTTCAGAGACACCTGCAGGTTAGGCAGGGTTGTTGTTGCTGAAGACTGTGTGATTTAAATAATAGGCAGCTGTCCTTGCTCAAGGATATGGTGTAGAAGTGGGCCTGGTAGAGATATGATAATGGTTGCACTCCATGATCTTGTAGGTCCTTTCCAGCCATAGCAATCCTGTGATTCTGTATGATTCTGTGATTCTGTGTTTGAATTGTTTTTCCTAAGAGACATTGATAAAGCTCTTTTTTTTTTTCTTTTCTTTTCTTTTTTTTTTTTAAAAAAAAGAGTATAGACTTTGTGCAATGACAAGAAAGGTCAGAGGTCCCAAACCTCCACATTCAAGGCAGTGCCCAAAACCACCCTATACTGGCTGTGTACTGGAGTCATACTCAGTTTAACTGTTTGCTGGAGAATGGGGAGGAATTTGCGTATCTGAAGACAGATGTGAACCTTGAATTGAAAGATTCAATATAAAATAAAAATGCATTTATCGGCATCACTGTGGCTATATAATAATTATTATTCTTTAAAATACATTTTCTTGAATAATAATGTCTCTGGAAGCCTGAATGATGCTGCTGTTCATTTGCATTCCTGTAGCCAGATGACTCCTCTTTGCTGTTTCACAATAGTCCTGGAGGCTGTGTGTGGGCAAAACTTGCGAAGTGTGGTCCTCAGTTTGCATGTGCTGTGTCCTTCCCCATAGCTCGGCAAAGAAACCATTAAAAAAGTGACAGAAATGAAGTTATTTTTTACTCTTTGGGGTGAAAATGCAAGGTCTGGTTTCAGAAAATGCATTAAACCCCTGCAGAATAAAAGCAGAGCCCAGCTGCTCTGCGGAGTTAGTGTGAGGCACGGTGCTATGACTGTTGGTTTTCAGAGCATGTGGGGGTTAATCAGCAGCTGGCTGACAAATCGCCATTCTTGCGTAGCCTGAACATAACTGTGACAATAACATAGCACTTATTGTGCATCCAGCTTGCATGCTGCCCACGGGAATGCCACTGTGGGGAGATGCATGGCCTGCCCATGTCCATTGTTCTAGCTTGCCTGCCTGTTTGCCTGCTCCTTGTGTCCCCCCTCCTATTTGAAAAAGGAGAGAGACCAGCAGCAGAGACCAAAGCAGACCCAAACTGAAATTTGCTTGTTATTAAAGGCAGGAATCTTTGCTTTCACAGGTCCTGTGAACTTGGCGTCTGGCGAATTGTCCCAGGATGATACGAAGGTACAGCTTTCTCCTTATAGAAGTAGCTAAGCTTCATTTAGGCTGAGACGCAGCAACCTCTGCTTGGTGCTCTGAGCACCTCCCAGAGCTAACAAAGAAATAAGGTGAATAATGCCTGCCAGAAAACATTTTCTGCCTGGTCTTATCCTGTGGGAATAGTTGACGTGTGTAGATGATTATTATTTGAAGGAACCTATTATGTGTTTGTGGGCCGGAAAGCTAGTTTGGAGAAGCAAGCTTTGCTTTTAGACCAGAAAGCTTTTGTGTTTATGGTGAACATTAGTGCCTTTAGGGAGCCTGTAGCTCAGCTGCCAGTCTTGTGGGGGGACAACCTGTCTTGCACACGCTTCATCCTTGAGACAGCATGATTCATTACATCTAAGGAATTAGTCTCTGAGAGACACCTTGTGAGTAACTCTAGGTCCTTAACTGGACTTCACTGGGAAAAATGCTTTATGTCAAAAATATGGCAGTTCCTATTGTCTTCTACATGGAGGTATCTAACAGCTTTTGCAGGGAACCAATATTTGCAAGAAGTCCCATAATGGTTAGTCAGTTGTATTTGATCTCTAGTCTTATATTCTGCTTTTTATTTGCGTGTATCCATCTACAAAACCAGAAAATCTTTTTCGCAGTGTTTTTGTCACCTCTTAAAACAGGAACTTGATTATTAGCTCAACTGAGTATGAAGCTAAAATAATGATTTAGGTTGAGAGAAACAAAATCTGGCAAATCTAGTAAAGATGGTATCTTCTAAATAGCCAATTACTATTGATTTTGTTTTTAATAACATTTGAATTTAGTGGAATGTTTTTGCACAGCCACTTCTGTTAGGTCATTATTATAAAAGCAGTGACCTCTTTAGATCTTCTTTTTAGTTGTCAGCCGTCCAGAAGATTGACCATTTGTTTGGGGTTTACATGTTGCTGTTGTAATCTATGTAATTTCGGAATTACGTCTTTGTAGTACGCATGCATTCTGGAGTCTTCTGTTGAAGCAGAGTATTGCAGCTCATGAGTTTTGCTGGGGGGAAAAGGTTCTGGTACCATATCAACTGTCTCTGGTTTTGATCTAGCAGAAGGGCCATAGTTGACTCCTGTAAAGAATGAACTGGCCTGTGATAATTCTACAGGTGTGAACAGCTCAGGCATTAGAGAAGGAGGAATCTTAGAAATGTATTGCTCTTTCCTCGAAAACATGCTATATTGGCTAGTCACGGCACAGTTAAACTTTGTAAGAGAAGAGCAGACTGAAAACTGGAGTTTGCATGGAAATGAGATATGGTTTGGTCTCTTCTTTGGTTATGTTTAGAGTTTGAGTCCATAGTGTTCATGGGAGTGGCATGCTGTATCTGTTGCATTTATTAAAATGGCTAAAATGAAGTGACTGCTACTTGATAGTATTTGAATTGAACTCTGAAAGCCTATAGCACAGCTTGCAACTAAGCACAAACACAACTATTTTTCTTCAAAGATACAGCTCAAGTTTTCTGTTTCTAGCCTTTCCAAGATTTTGTGGTTCCTACTAAAGAAAAAGAAGATTATGTCCTGTTGGACATAGGTAAGAAATAATCAATCATTTTGACTTCCCAGAAGTTACATATATATATATATAAGTATCTCTCTCTCTGTGTATATATATATAGTCATGTCAAATACACACAAGGCAATTTCTTTAAAAGAGGTGAAGGTCATTATTGACATTGCAGCTTAGCTTGGCAAAAGATAAGTTATATCTGTGTCAGAGAGGGAACCACTTTCAGCACACCTGCTGTGTAGATAGGTGGTGTATCCAACAGTATCATGGTACACTAGGATTTTTCAGTAGTATATTAACTATTGTAGGAACAAGCTTCTTGAATATAATTTCTGATAGAGCCAACATAAACATCCAAAGGTAAAATGAAGCATGTAGAAATGTTTAGATGCCACAGTGATAAACGGTTGGTGGGGCTGGTAGGAGAATACAGTCGGTTGCACTAGACAGTACATTTAGAGACTGAAACTTGAATGGAAAGGGGAATATTTTCAAGTCTGAGGAAAACTCTGTTGTGCAAATGGGCTCATGCAAAGCACAGCAAGGCATAAAAAAAAGAGTAACTAAGGTCTGCCAGTGGGAGCTGCTGTGCGAGGCAGGGAGTGCCAGGCTAGCATCACTTGCCTGCGATCCAGTGTTGAGCTCAGAAAGAGCAGCCCAGATGGTGGCATTCAGACAGCCCATATGCAAACCTCAGTGGCTGCAAAATGAAGAGTTGCTCTGTGTGTGTGCAAAGGGAGGGAATATGTGGGCATGAATGGGGTTAGTGTATGTTAGAGGGAAATGAGCTGGTGTAAACTCAGACACAGTTGTAAGCTAAGAAGATGGCAGATTATTTTAATAATCTCTCAATTAAAATAATCATATAGTTATATATTTTTCTAGTCATTGTTATGCCAAATGGCTATACTTCAACCACTTAATCATGTTTGTCTCACTCTCCTGACCAAGGCATATAGGAGCTGCATAAGGGAATTGGAAATAGTAGCAAAAATATTAGAATCCAGCATTATCCTGACTTAAGTGCTTTTGAGCATTGGGCAGTGTAGCAGTCCTTGCCTTGCTCAAAGATGAAGTGCATGTACATGAGATGTTAGTGCCCATATAATCAAATCTGTTTCATCAAGCAAGACCAAAGTACTGGACTGTAGCTCAGTGTAGGAGGATGTGGAGCCATTGGGGAGTAATTATGGTTTGCTAATCTGAAGCCACATCTGCTCCAGTCTCTGCTCCAGTTATGCCATCTGGAGGGAACATAAGGTAGCTTCAAAACTGACAGAGTGGAAGTTATCCATGGAAATTATAGCTGATATTTCTTTTTTTGACCCCTGAAATGCTTCTCCCTTCTAAGGCGTCATTTGCACCGTGCTGCTTGTGACAGCTGAAACAGGAGCCAGACCTTCTGGCTTGAGACCAGCTCAGTCTCCTTTCTGATGCTTGGGTAGGCAGCTGCAGAACATCCTGAGTCCTCTTCAGGGAACAAGCAAGCAACTTTGACCATGGTTCATACTGTTAGGAGTGGCAGATTGTTGATTCTTAGAGGAATTTTATTTTTGGGTAAATAAAAATGTGAATTTGCATACAACTTGGAACAAGATTTAGTTGCTTAAAATTTCATTTGAATATATTTGCTTAGGCATCTTATGTACTTATAAAGTAAAATTATAAGTATGGATGTAAATATGTAGATACATATTTATCTGTACATATACATGTGTATATAAATATCTCTTGTCCTGAGCACAGGTTCAGCATGTATTAAACTAAGACAAATTCCCTGTTGTACCTCTTACCTGAAAAAGAACCAACCTTCTCTTTGTTCCCTAAATTCTAATTACCTTGCAGTACATTTAAGAAGTTGACTTGTTTGTGAAGAAGCTGCAGTGAAATTGGTTTTGCTCATTTTAGAAGTCAGTCACTGTAGCTGAGAGTCTGGTTGCCCTGTGTAAGGACTGGAGCATGGACTTGCTGCTGGCTGCACTGTGGGCTCTCCTTACCCATCTCACAGGTGCATACTTAAGTTGGCTGAAACGTTCATAGCATAGACATTTGGTGGGATTTTGCCGTTGACCTCAGCAAGGCCTGGAAGGCTTCTGGTCAGCACCGTGTATGAGATCTGATGGGGCTGAAGTGCAGGCTGGTGAGTGAGTGGGCTATTGGATGTGCAGTAAAAGGTGGAAGTGGGGAGGTATGAAGAAGGATGAAGATAGAGTTTGGTGACAACCAGAAATGTAAGTTGACTTAAGCTGGTTTTATTGGTTTATTTGAATGTAGAAATCAGTATATGTTCTAACTTGACTCATACAACCATATTGCTAAATATCAGCATTTTATTACCTGGGATTTTTTTAAACTACTTTTTAAAAAATTGCTTGCTTGGCTATGTTGTTAAATTGTGATGCTTTTGGCAGAAAAAGCACACAGTGAGGGATAAGGAAAGAAATGGAAATGGTTATCAGTGGGAGAGAGAAAGAGGGAAAACAGCTAAGAGGGTTTGAGTGCAGAAGACTGAATAGAAACGAGCAAACTCTGGAATCTCACTAGGAAGTGGGATGCATAAATCAAAGAGGACTTCTAAAAGTGAGAATGTGAGCGCTCTTTGAATGGGTACAAATCCCCCCACTTCTGCTTCTCACTTCTTTTTCCATGTGGTTCTTGCTTTTAGAAACCTTTACCAAAAATCAGGCTTATCATCAAATGGTTTGGGCTAGAAGTGACCTTTAAAGAAGCAGTGGCTCCTTGAAAGAGCTCTGCTGTTTCAGCTTTCTGTTTTCTTCTCCAGCCTGCCCTTTCAAGCATATTGACCATTCTGGCTTTTTTCCTACACCCAACAAAGTTTTGGGAGTATATTTGCATGGGCACTTGCAACAGTCAGCAGGATGCTTAAAAGGTACCAACTCTTCTTGCTCCCTGTCTTCTTCATCTTTGGGTTGTGACTAGACTGCCTTGGGCACCATTTGAGTCTTGTAGTTAATTGTAGTTCAATTTTTGGTGCAAGAGGCTTCTCATGCTCTAGGACTGCTGGAGTGCCCCTGGATTCCTGTCCCTGTGAGTGTCAGTGTGGGGGTGAGCCAATAAGAAGCCATGTGAACTACAGGTGATGGGTTTTGGGTTTGCCGTATTCAAGAATTGAAGGAATAGGAGTAAACTGAGGGGCACAACAGGACGTTATACCAGGGCTGAACAGGTACAGAGACTCCTGAGTTCATTGCTAGTCACACCTGCCAATCGTCTTCTCCTTCTCTCTGTCTCCCTTGGAAATTGTTAGAGATCTGTTTTGTGTTTAGCAGAGAAAAAAAAACCAAACCACTTT